>BGPR01012790.1:4678-29387 GCA_013235015.1 Araneus ventricosus | reverse complement strand
CCCACAAATATATTTGATGAACAGTCGTGATCCCTTCCTCCTCTCAATCCGTTTCTCTCCACAAGATCAATTCTAGTCGAGTCAACAAAGGAAAAATAGAAAAAATAAATGGTGCAGCTTTGAAATTTGGCACAGTTGTAGGGAATAGGACCCTAAACAACATACTAAAAGTCCCCTACCTTGGGGGTTACGCGGGGGGTATAGGGGGTTTAAAGGGGCGTTTTCAGTTTTTCTTCAATATCTCGAAAACTATGAGTTTTAGCGAAAAAACCTTCGTTATAAAATTAAATTTCATTAAATTTCCTACAAAAATAGTCCTTCATTTTTTTCTTAGGATGAATGGCTTAGAATATAAAGCGCGAATTACAATAAGTGGTTGTAAAGGCTAGCTTCATTTTTAAGAAAGAAAGTTTTTATTTCAAATTAGCGGCTATCTATTATAACATTATATCTATAAAATAATATTATATATATATAATTATACATACCTACATAAAAATATGAATAAACACTTTTGACATTTGTTCGTAATTAAATTTCGTTCGATTCTTTTACTTCTCGATCAAGTTCGAACCCCTCTTCTTCTAGAGGTGCACCATTAGTAGAGATACCATGGCCGGTGCCACATACAGAAGAGCATTGCATGCCAACTTTCCGGCATCCACATCTTCCACCGCACCCAGTTGTACAGCGACAAAATATGGAGTTAAGAATTGTGTCGGGAGTTACCGGGTCATTTGTTGTCACTGGGAATAAAGATCCATCGTCTCCTTGGGGCCCATCCCCACTGGTCAGGAGGTAACTGGTCATTAAGCCACTGCTGTGTCTGTAAGTACACTCTAAACGAGTGTTGATCCGCCGCTCCTTTGGTTGGAGGAAGTGGAGAGAGATCAAATTTTACCTTGGTCGATGACCCATCTTTTTCTTTTTCACCTACACCACACTTATCAGTCACAAGATCTTCAAATAATAAACACGTTTCAGCCATTGCCTCATACTGTGTATCTATAAATAATGTTAATATAACGCACGAGCACTAACACACTCAGGAAACGTCTGCATTCGTTTGTTCTACTAAAACTGTTATTTCAGTATTCGCCCAGAGTTATGCATTCTTAAAATCTGGAATTCCCCCACACATTTTTACAGCGAGTCCTCTCAACCACATCCGGTCAGTTCACTACCAATGTCCATCTTCAAATAGTCACCGATGTCTGGGAACGAAATTAAAATACTATTCCCACCCTTGAATTACATTTATACCTAGTGGTAGGACACAAAATACCTCCCAAAGAGCAAGAGTGTCGAGAACGACTTAAACCGAAACATTTATTACTTTCACCGTGATCAGCAAATGTCTCTGTAATGACTGTCCCGCATCGCATCTCGATGGGGGTGCATGTGTACTACCCATCTCGTATCAATGCACTTCAAATCGTTAATCGATTCTCCGGCATTTTATACTAATGACGTTTCCGACAGAAATAGCATGTGAGTGCCGGGCCTTAGTGTTCGTGTTTATATGTTGACTAGGTGTTGAAAAACAGGTGTTGTGAATGTGAAATGTTGAGAGCTTTTATGTTAAACTCTTCATATTTATGTATATTTACATTAGACTCTCTTAATATACTCATTTGGAGCGTTTACAGAACCAAAAGACTGAGTAGATATGATTTTGTGGAGGGGAACGGATGTGAGGGGAGGAAGTGATGACGAATGTTCATCAAATATATTTGTCTGCCCCCCCGCACCGACACCACCACTACTGTCAACACATACAATACTACCTTTATAAAATTATTATATAGGCATGAGGTTCGTCTGAAGGTTGTTACTTCGGCATTTTCTATTAATTTTACCATTACAATAAGGAATTTCAGAAATACTCACTTTTTCAACTCCCTATATCTTCTAAACTATTGATGCTAAATTAAAGATGTAGGAATTTTTTTATAGAAAATTTAATGTAGTTTATTTTTGTATTGAGTATTTTTCTCTAGAACCCATAGTTTTCGAGATATTTAAGGAAAACTGAAAAAGCCCACTTTAAAACCCCCGTATCCCCCGCGTAACCCCCACGGACGGGGACTTTTAGTATGTTGTTTAGGACACTATCCCCAACAACTGTGCCAAATTTCAAAACTAGACCATTTTTTTTTCTTTCTATTCGTCGATTTTTGGCCTTCGTTGACTGGACTACGATGAAGAAGAAGCAAAATGTAACTCTTGCACGTATGCTTTGACGATTCAGAAAGCGGTTAACTCAGATTTTTAAAAACCACTTACACAGATGGGTGACAGAATAATGCGATCTCTTTATGGTTGGCACATTTTTTCGAATATCTCCCGAAAGGTTGGATGGATTATCTTTTTTAATCTCGAACATGTAAACAAGAGGCTTAAACTCGTATTTTAGAGTCACTATTGCATTTACGGGACTGACCAGAAATTGATAAAGAAGAAAATTATTTAAGCCTCACCCCTTTTTAGAAAAAACTGATAACGATTTGCAACTTTCATCAATGGTTTTGTTTGATGCGCGCAATATTCACTACATGCATTTTCATAAAAATAGTATACATATTCAGGAAGTTATAAAGGTTTTCTTAAAAATTCCCTAATCTTCCAGGAATTTTGGCTTATAACATGCAGTGTTTTCATCCAAATTATACGAAACTTACAAAATATTCGACAATATGTTAGAAAAGTATTGTATTAAAAGTTGAAGTAAATACTTTGATTATTAGAGAAAATATGAGCATTTGTAGTAAACAATTTCTTACTGCGCCTGTGGAAAATTTAGTGTAATTTTTCTTTCATAACTTTAAAGCCAGATGTATAGGGCAACTTATAAGATAATTCCGGTTAAATACCGTTAAAATTCAGAAAGACATCGGCATTGCAGCCAGGTGAATTTCGGTTGCACTCTAAGAGAAGCTAAATGATGAGGGTTCTTGCTCAAACTACTATTTTTTAAACTTAAAGCTTCGAATAGTTATCGTCGAAATGAAGTTTAAATAATGTATTTAATTTTTAAGCATGCATGGGTATTCAGGATATTCATTTTTCCTAAAATTCAATATTACCGTTGGAAGATTCAAGTTTAAAAAAATTCATTTTGTGCAAAAACACTCTTCATTTAGCTTTTCTCAGAGTGCAACCAAAATTCACCTCGCTGCAACGACGATATCTTTCTGAATCTTAACGGTATTTAACTACAATTTTTATACAAGTTGCCCTATATATCTGGTCTTGAAGTTACTCTGATTACGCACATGCACAATAAAAATAATTTACTGCAAATGTTCATATTTCCTCTAATATTCAAAGATTTATTTCAAAATTTAATACAATGCTTTTCAGACTTATTGTTGAGTATTCTGTAAGTTTCGTATAATTTGATTGAAAACTCTGTATGTTATAAGCAAAAAATACTCCTGAAAATTTGGGTATTTTTAAGAAATCCTTTATATCTTTCCGAATATTCTTGCTATTTTTACGAAATTGCATGTAAATATTGCATTCGTCAGATAACACCATTGATGAAAGTTGCAAATCATTATCGGCTTTCTGTAAAACGGGGTGAGTTCTAAATTATTTTTTCTTCACAATTTCTGTTATGTCCCCTACAAACCCTTGTGATCGAATCTTCACTGTTTAAGCCTCTTCTTATATAATCTAATTTGAAAGAAAATCCCTGCTGCCCGTGGGGACATATTCGAAAAAATGTGCAAATCCAAAAGTGTTTACACTATTTTGTCATCTACCTGTATAGACACCGGTGTGCAAAACTTAAGGGACGATTCACAAAATGCGAGAAATTTGTAATTATTTAAAAACTATGGTTTGAAATAAATTGTGGAGAATCGTGAAACATACAATCGAGTATCGTACACGTTTTACACTGGAGCTTCAGTCACGAGGTCATTTAGGGCACCAACCAGAAATTGATGAAGACGAAGAGAGAAGAAGAAAATTATAAGATCCCGTTTCACAGAAAGCTGATAATGATCTGCAAATTTTATCAATGGTTATGTTTAACATGTTCATTACTTGCATGCAATTTCGTAAAAATAACATGGGTATTCAGGGAAATACAAAGATTTCTTTAAAAAATCCCACATTTTCCTGCATATGTTTTGTTTATAACATATACAATTTTCAATCAAATTATACGAAACTTCCAGAACATTCGACAATACGTTACAGAAGTACTGTATGTAAATGTGAAGTAAATATGTTGAATATTAAAGGAAATATGAGTATGTGTGCTAAATAATTTTTTACTGCTCACAAGCAAAACGTAGCGTAATTTTTCTTTTATAACTTCAAAGCCAGATATATAGAGCAACTTATATAAAAATTGCAGTTGAATTCCGTTAAAATTCAGAAAGATGTCGGCATTTAGCCCTCTCATAATAAGCGAGGCGGTACAGGGCGGTCTAAAAATTCCCCCTTAACAGCGACGAAGGACGGCCTCAGGCGTTTGCCTTCTTTTGAGGGGAGGTGAGGTTCTGAGATCGCTTAGGAGATAAGCGCGGTAGGGGGTCTAATTATCCTTGCCAACCACAGCCCATTTCCGTTCGCTTTAAGGGAAGGTTATAGTAGGGGGTGGGGTGATGCGGTAAATGACCACCCAGGCTGGGAGAGTCCAATTCATGTCGCTTCCTCCCAAAAACCCGGGTTTAAAGGAGTTAGAAGAGAAAAGTCGCCTCAGGATTGAAGAGTTAAGTGAGTTGAATTTAAATTTCTCTTTGAGAGTAGCTAAGTAGTGTGGGTTCTTGCAGGAACTGGAATTTTATAAACTTGAATTCTTAGAACGGTTATCGACGAAATGCAATTTAAATACTGTATTTAATTCAGAAGTGTACATTGGTATTCAAGATATTCAGCTTTCCTAAAATTCAATGTTAGTGTTATATCTATTTGTGGAAAACCCCTCATCACTTAGCTTCTCTCAAATAGAAATTTTAAATCACCTCACCTAAATGCCGATACCTTTCTGCGTTTTAACAGAATTCAACTGAAATTTTTATGTAAGTTTCTCTATATATATGGCTTTGAAATTATAAAAGAAAAATTACGTTTCGTCTCGCACATGCGCAGTAAAAAAATATTAAGTACAAATTCTTATATTTCCTCTAATTTTCAACATATTTACTTCAAATTTTAATAAAGCCTTTTTGTAAGGTATTGTCAAGTGTTCTGTAAGTTTCGTATAATTGGAAGGAAAAATCTGCATGTTATAAGCAAAAAAACATGTGGGCAGGTTTGGGATTTTTTAAAGAAACCTTTATATCTTCCAGAATATTCATGCGATTTTTAGGAAATTGCTTGTAAGCAATGAGCATATTAAGAATAACCATTGATAAAATTTTCAGATTATTATTAGCTTCCTGTGAAACGGGGTGAGCAGAAATCTCTTTTCGTCTTTACCAATTCCTGGTCGGTCCCCTAAATATCCTCGTGACTGAATCTCCAGAACTGATTTCGAACCATAGTTTTCGTATTAATTGCAAATTTCTCGCATTTTAAGAAACTGTCCTTAATTTTTGCACACCAGTGTATTTGAAAGATAAAGTAAAAAATACGGAATATGTGTATGTAATTAATTGCCAATCACCACTCCATACCAAATCCATGCATTTTTTTTTTTTTTTTACGAAATACAATATATTTTACAATCTCTTTCGAAGAACACGATTTCCTAAAAGGTGAGTGAAAACTTTCATTTTTTTCATTGAAAATCCTCGTTCAATCGTATTTAGATTTGATGTAACCCCTACACTACGAATCAAAGCATAATGGCAAGACTTACTTTTTTTTAAAGTTTTTATATTTACTTTTAACATTTTTTACTTGAAGTAGGAAGATTTTTTATAAGGAAATTTTTAATTAAATACTAATATTTTAATTATTTCGTTTTCAATAAATCTTAAGTTGAAAATGAATTTTTAAAATTCCTGATAACCCTCACAGTTATTTATATCGATTTACGCAACTGCTCTTAAAAAACGAAAAAATAAAAATGCAGCGTGTTAATTTGGAGTTTGTATTGTAGGGTTAATTATATTTAACAGAAAACCATTTCTAAACCAGTAAAAAAATATCTAGGAATAAGATGTGAAATGAACAGAATATGTAGTGTACAAAATATGTAGATGACTATTATGTGAATGACTATAAAGTCTATTATGAAGTTGACTATATGTGTACAGAATATGTAGATTATTATTATAAGTAGGCATTTCAAGACTGAATAAAACTGTTTCAACAAGAAAGGAATTTTCTATGCTTTGTGTATGATTCCATTTCGAGATATTAAAAAAAAAATTGGCATTTTTTTTCTAACTTCAGTCATGAAAACAGCATTGAAAGAAGTCATGACTCGCGCTCCGCGAAACGTTTTCAACTAATCAATAGTATACAAAACATATTCTGAGTTGATTTCATTTGTGTATATATGTTACATAACTACGAAGTGTATGCATAGAAGATTCAGTCCAGTGATGATAGATTACAAATTTTATCAACTAAGCTTCGCAGTCCTATTATCGTTCTTCCATGATATAAAACGAGGCGTGTCCGGAAAGTAAGTACCGTTTCGTTCTACCGCCACCGCAGCGCTAGTGTCGGAGTTCCGCGCATGTGCACACGTGTCTCTGGTTGATAGTCTGTCCACTGACGCCATTACAGTCAGATTGTGTTGTGTTTACATGTGTTAGTGAGTGTTCAAAATGTTTAAGACGATTGCTGATCCCGCCGACTGTGAAGTGCGTTCTGTAATACGGTTTTTGAACGCAAATAATGTTAAGCAAGCTGAAATTCTTCGTCAACTTGTAGAGATTTATGGTGAAAATGTAATTACTGACGGAATAGTTAGAAAGTGGGTTCGACAATTCAATGATGGACGCACCAATGTTCATGACGAAGCACGGAGTGGGCGACCTTCTGTTGTCAATGATGGTTTGGTTGCAAAAGTGAATGAAAAAATTAGTGAAAACAGACGGTTCCCAATAAGAATGCTTTGTGATGAGTTTTCACAAATTTCAAAAACTGTTCTGCTTGAGAATGTCACAAATCGCTTAAATTATCGCAAGCGATGACGACGCAAAAAACGGTGTTCAGCAGTGGCTGTTATCACTGGTGGCATCTTTCTTTGAAGAGGGTATAGACAATTTGGTTTCCCGCTATGACAAATGTCTGAACAATGGTGGTAACTATGTAGAAAAATAGTTCCCAAAATGCTCTTTCATGTAAAAATAAATCTTGTTTCGAGAAAACTTTTTTTATGCGAGTTTTTCCAAAACGGTACTTACTTTCCGGACACGTCTCGTATTACATTTCATCATCAATAGATTACATTTTTGAGGATTTTGCACAATTTTAAAAGGAAGAGGATTTAAGTAAATTATAGAGCACCATCACATTAAGAAAACAAAAACAATTTATATGCGTTGATGCAAAGCACTGGGCTTTAAATAGACTCTGGCATGTCTAAAATGTCAAAATTTTGACGCTGAATTTTTTTTACAATAATACTTCTTTCTCTATGTCTACCATGCATACGAGAAACTGAAAAAACAAAATAAAAATATACCAATAGTGAACTGTTTTCGCAAGTGAAACTAGCATTCAATTTGTTTATTTTTACACGGATGAATTTTGTTATAATTTGTTCTTATTTGTTTTTTACATCTACAGGTAATCATTTATTTCTTATGTTACAGAATGGAGAATATTTTCCCACCAGATTATAATAAGCAGGAATCCCCTAGTATTCCAGGTGAGTGAGTAATTTTTTTTAACAATGAAGTAAGAAATTTAGAATCATTATCGTCTCAAAGTTGCTGTTCGGAGAAACTGCTGTTAGTTGAAATTTAAAATAAATTATTTAAACTGCACAATTCTATGCAACATAAAAATCATGTATCACATCTTACTAATTAACTTCCATCCAGCTGTCAACGCTGTTTCTATTCGCTCCGAAATGTATCTCAAGTGAGAAATCGTTGGATTTTGTTTACAAACAGATTTATATTTCATATGAATCAAGTAGGATAAATGAACATTTTTTTTCAACTAATTGCTTAAAAAGCATCCAAAAACAAAACATAATGAGTTAAATATACAAAAAAAATCGCAAAGGTTTTCTCCTTGACTTTCTCATATTTTTCACAAAAACGATCTATATTATATCACAAAATCAAAAATAATTCTATCTAGGTTATAGATAGTTAATGTTTCTGATAGGCATCAATAAATATATAATAAGAGAATCCAAAAATATGCACTTTCGCCCCTGAAAAATTGTTACTGATGTTTTTCTATTTTGTTATTTTCATGCTTTGTGATCCGCAACTTTAAAGTAAAAGCAACATGCCAAATTTCATCCATCTAGGTCATTGCATTTTTGAGTTATCGTGTTCACAAACATAACGCCAAAATTTATTTTTTAAAAACAAATGGAGTCAAAAATGTGGAAATTCATCCAAACCTCGAAGTCGAATTTATTGGCGATAGCAATAATTTCTCTTTATATAATTCGTATACGAAAAAGAAAAAAAATGGCAAAAAGTTTGGAAATATGAAATACAAGGTGGTCATAATTAAAGTGTAGATGTTAGAGCTCAATTACAGAGAAAGTAATGGTCCAAACGTAACATCATTTCGCATGTACATTATTTATGCCATGGAGAATCGGTTTATAAAGAAAAATAATACAGTAAAATCTTTCTATAACGATATTGTAGGACCTAGAAAATGTATTGTTATAGAAAGGTCATCGTTATAGACAGTTTAAGAATTTGCACATTCAATGTTTATATACATGTGCATGTATTAATATATTAACATATTTTCTTGCGCTTATGGATTCATCTTATAAATAATCGCTGATATAAAATTTCATTTTATAAACTTATAAAATATACAATTTGATATTCTGAGATAAAATTTTATATTTGAATTTTTTAAGAACTTCAAAATGAAAATCTTAGTTGAAAACTTTGTCAACATCGTCATTTACGGCACTTTTAAATCGTTTTCATTTGCTATCCATTTTACTTTTTCCCCACAGCACCTTCAATGCCTTCTTTTTTCAAAAAAGTAGCTATCGTCGACTGAAACGCCCCATATTTCTTAGCAGTATTAACTTGCTTTAGTTTTTGATGGTCAAGAGGAGCAGGTGGTGCTTTAGGTCTTTAATCATGGTCGAGGGGAAGCTTCTCTTAAACGAAGATATGTTGACTACAGCTCAGTTTTCCGCTTCGAAATGATCGCCATTGATAGGCCTATGCAGAACCCTTGACCTACCTTGAGTTATACTCAAAAAGAAAGGCCTTTGTTAACACTTCTTGGAGGCATCCACCAGCTCATTCATGGTATCGTAGTGAAGGCTCCGGTGCTACTATACATTTTAAGGGGGATAGGGAAGACCAAACAGCTTTGGCTCGCTTAACTTCCGGTCATTTAAAAAACCCTCAGATTCTGTCGTGATGATAAGAAGTTCAATATCTGTACAAAGTGCAACATGATTGAGGCCACTCCGCAACATCTACTTGACTATCTTGCCTTGGTGTATGATGACCTGCTTAAGCGACCGGATCTCGTGTTGGAGGTGATGAAGGCGAACGACCTCATGGATCTGATCTGATTCAGATCAGAAGGATTAGGAAGAAGAAGTTCTTGATAGATTTCTTAAATTATTTGTAGCCTTTTTTCAAATGCCATCTTATATCCAAGGTGTTAACACATCAAAAACGAATTTCAAGGAGCAAGTGGTCAGTCCAAAGTGATGAATACGTATAAACACTGAACACATTAGTGGACACTAGGACTCCCACTAGGAGTCAGAGACAACAAACATCTGTACACATTCCAATCGATAGTCAACCCCCCCCCGCGGGGGGGCCCCCGGCAAAACCGGGCCCCGGGCCCGGCCCCCCCCCCCCTCCTCCGATTCCGATTATAGACTGAGTTTTCGATTATCCACGGTGATTACTTGGATAATCGAAGTTCCACTTTAATGATGATCACCCAGTAAATTTAATTTAAAAGAATTTTTAAAAATATGAAATTAATCCCTAAATGTTTAAGTTGTGTGAAGAAATTTTTGAATAAAAAAGTTTTAGATTAAAACTTTTCTCGAAACTGAGTAGGGATGGGATAAACTTTTTTGTTCCGATTAACCTGTTTTTTTTCCGGCTACTTTTTGGACCGGTTATAAACGGTTTTTTTTAATGTATGCACTTGCATCTCGCAAGTGGTTGTCGAAATGCTCGCGAACCGTTCGAAGAAATTGTTTTCACGACGAACAAACCATCAACCATGGGAAAGGAGCGAACCCACCTGGAACCATCAATCTTCGCTAGTCAGTAGGCAATGAAAGGGGAAGAGGGTTTGGAAGCGATTTAGGATACGCCTTGGTTTGCAGATTTGACATTGCTGGTTTAAAGGGAGTTCGCGGGGAATGACGAATAACCGGATAAAAAACCCCGACTGAATTAGCTTTGGAAAAGAGGTAAATTAAAAAAATCAGGTCACTACTTTTCAGTAGGTTTTGGTTTTTTTAGAAAAAAAATCGGAATTAATATTATTTTTACAATTAAACTAAATTAATTTAATATGGTTAAATAATATATTAGTAACACTGTGTTAAGTAGTCATCGGTAGTTAAGCGTTGCATCGGTCGTGGTAGTCGTTGAAATTTATTATTTTTGGTTCAATCAGTACCAACAACATACAATTCCCACATATTGGCAGTTACAATTAATACAATTTTACAAAAAATATTAAAATTTTGAATTAATTAAAAATTAATTAAAACTCGTTATATTATACAGAATGGCGCATATGCAGCAAATTCTAATAAATACAAATACAAGCAATACAAAATTTAAAAAAATTAAAAAAGAAAAACGTGAAACAAATATATATAAGAAACAGAAGAAGTAATCAATAATGATAACAATACACCTTTTTGTGCGCCCAACGCAGCAGGATCCAGTGATTGCATCAGCAAAATTTTGTACAATTAACCAGCAAATCACTAAAGAATTAAACAACAAAAATTTCCCAATAATAATATAGCTAAAATAAAAGAACCCACATATTGGAGTTTATTTGAGTTATTAGCCCTATAACCTCCCGAATCCTGTAATCCTCCACATATTAATTGAATAAAACCGTCATCTCCATTAATTGCTGCAGTCTCAGCCTAATAGTGGTGTTAGTCGCAAAATAATCAGAGCCGGAACGGTCTAACCTGGGTGACAAAAAAATCGCTCTGTTTTTAGGATGTTTTCACAATTTTAAATTATTTATATCTCGTCAAAACAAATTACAGTGCCGTTCCGGCTGCACTACACTACACTCCTGCAGCCTAACCCACCATTAAAAATGCATCAAGAATGATTTCTGGTGTAGTCATTTAATTGGTGTCGGAAATATTGGATATTTTAATGCTTTCGATAAGGCCACTAAGGAAATTTTAAGAGGCGAGTATATTACAGGAAGTTTTTGCCCCCCCCCCTCCGATGACGAGTTGTATCTCTGTCTGAGTCGCTCGTAATGAAGGCTATTACTCATGGGCCACAGTGCCCGATTAATTGTCGCGGCGGCCTGGTTCATTCGTGTTGAATCCGCACGCTGAGGCTGTCCGGAGTTAATCTTTCGTGATGTTACAGGAAGCTTCGTTTTCCTTTATTATTGAACATCATCGAAAGTGCTTTAGAAATTTATAATTCTAAGCATGATGCTACCATATCTGTATAAAGAGCTTTTGACGCCCTTAAGAACAGGAGTACAAAAATATTGTTGCAAAAGTCTTTCTGTGGGTGTATGGTGTAAACAGTCCAATACGCAGGGTAATGGAGAATGAAGGTTTATTTACAAATATGCAGGAAAACACGTAGCACAGGTACAGGAAACAATAGTCCTTGCACAGATTACCAATATAAATAGACAACAATTCACAGGTAATAATAGTTCAGCACTTTGTTATTTAACAACACAAACAGTCAGCAAATAACTAACAACGACAATAACTGCACTTTCAATAGCGCTCAGCTCACCAGCTCGCACAGCGGATAGGACTCCAAAGACGTTGCGCTCCAAGGCGATCCTAGTAGATCAACAACAACCTCCGTCGTCTAAGCGCTCTCCTTATATAGTTTTCCCCGGCAGGCCGTGATGTCACATGGAATGATCTAGCACATTCGTGGCGTATCTTCTCTCCTAATAGAAATATCGAGAAGATTCCAGCACCTTTGAGATCCCATATTTCGTCGCCAAAGTCGCCAAGTTTGTCGTCAAGGTCGGGGAACCAGACGTGGCTGCTGCTAGCTATCCCATACTTATCCCTGTAAAACTCTCTTCCCAACCATAAGACTCACATTGCTGGGAAGCGACTTTCCATGTTAGTAACAATATTACAGAACATTCTATCGTTCCATGATTCGTTCTCACATCCTCGCCACATTACTGAAAGAGTTATTATGAATATATTGGACGATATGTATTCCCCAATGGGTTGATTTCCTTTAAAAATGTACGAAAAAACGTTGTTTTTTATATCCCCCCCCCCGAAAACAGGTTATTTCAAAAAATGGTTATTTTGGGAGGTTGTATGCGATAGGTTAAACCGGAGGTGAAGTTAACCGATATAACCGAAAACCGGTTGTTTTTGCAATAACCGACATCCTTAAAACGGAGTTACTTAACTTAACTGTGTTTCTGCTTTAACTTAACTTTATTTTCAAATGTTATAACTTGATTAATCGCAGCTGATCTATTTCATTGTAATTATTTGATTTCCAATCTGTTTTAAAATTCTGTACGCAAAAAACAACTTCTGCACGATTTATTCATAATAATTTTATGGAGATAAAAAAAAATGGAAGGTTAGATTATCTCTTTATTCTGTGCAAGACAACAATAGCTAGTATAAAATTCATAGTAAACGGTCATAACATTATTTTTAACATCGAAATTTCCATACAAATGTAGTTAAAGCTACGAACGCGTGACGAGAATTTTACCCAAAAGCTACTTTCACACTTATCGCTCATAAGACATAATTTACACTATAATGATGCACTTTCATCTGTGTGCAAAGGATTGGAGAGTAATGACTTTTTTTTTCAAAAAAGGAAACTGGGGCAAACGATGAAAGGATTTCAAAAATATTTCTTCGCTCTTAAACATATGAATGAAATGAATTTTTTTATGTTCTACTATGAACATGAGACCACATGTTCCAACCAGACGTGAGAAAAAAAAAAAATATTAGAAATATTCGTTATTGGTTGCGAAAAACTCATTTGAATCTTCCTCTTTGAAATTTCAAAAAATTGAGATAGGCGGTGTTGTTTGTTAAGCGACGATTAGAATAGTTCACTCAAAATGCACTCACTAACAACTTCTCTTTTATAAACTAAGCGTCACTACTTTAAAAAGAAAAAAAAAACAGAAGAAAAGGGGGAGGGATATTATATCCATTTCTCTCTGTCGAAAAATATCAATTCTTTCTTTCTGCATTACTTCAATTTACATCCATAAACCAGTTCTTATCCCTCTGATTCCTAAGGCCATTGAAATAAAGGGACCTGAAAATACGGGAACGTCCGAGCTTCTCTATCAAAGGTAAGGGAAATTCGCTTTCCCCCTCAAAAACCACAATGACAGCTGGCATCGTTCGAATTGTAAGAAAACTCTCCTCTTCCCCAAACGCATCTGGGAGAGCCACTCTAACAAAGAAAGAATGCGCTGTGGGTGTGAAATCAATCACACTTAACGCAAGGGGGTGGAAATTTCATAGTGACATTTGGACGTTTCGGACGGCTATCGTCTTTTGCTTGAAGGGACGTATGGGACGGTCCCGTATCGATAGAGTTAAATGAGAGAAATTCAAAGGATATTCGAAAAACCAGAATTAAAAAAAAATATTCAGATTTTTGGTGGAATTCAAATGATTTTTAATACTGAACAGGAGGGGAATTGTTTGCTATATATGTCCAATATTCTGATTATTAATGAATATTACTACATATTATTGAGTTTCGGCTGTAATTTTATTTTTCTTTAAATGCATTAGTTTCATCTTTTATTTTAGGAAAGCCAGTTTCTTTATTCATAGACTTGGGTGTGATGGATATTGACAGAATCGACGAGTCCAGTATGGTAAGTATGAAGCCTGTCGACGTTATGCTGAACCAAAATTAACGAAGCTTACAGATTTTCTCTATTTGAGCACATAAAAGTATGGAAGTAAAAAAGAGAGGTATTGTTTTGTTTCATTTGCACATCATTAAGAAAATATGGGAACATCATTAAAGCATAAACTAATCAAATAAGTTAAAGTAGCAAATAGAGCAAATTTACAAATAAATTTAAACATACATTACAAAATTTAAACAATGTTAAGCAGCGCGCAATTTGCGATGCGCAATAATCCAAAGAAAGTAAAAACCACGAAATAAACTATGATAGAATCGAATTAAACAGACGAGGAATCCATTCTAGTCCACTTTTTCGAGAGCTATAGACTAAATTCGAAATGGATTAAAATAAATTGGGAAATTTTTCTGTAAGAGGCTTGATCTAAGTCTAACCAAAGCCTCTTCATAGCCCGAAATTTCCCAAACCACAAGAAACAACAAACGAATTTTCAGAAAAAAATAAACATTATACCGCTAACAAGAATGATCGAAAATTTGTTAGCCTTCCGGCAAAAATACCTCCGTAAAAATACCAGTAAAGAAGAAAAATTCAAACTTACTCCACTCTTGCAAAGAATTAAAATGTCCAAATTCAACTCACCGACAAAGAATAAGAATAATCCGGCCTTAAATTAGCAATCGTAATGTAACCAACTAAGACGTGGCGGCATTTATTATTCGAAAAGAAAAAGAGAGACGGGAATAACAGCAGGTAACAGTATTTTTAAGATAAAAAAAACCCTACAGTTTCAATTAATACCTTAATAAATAAAAGGAAACAGTAAGGTATTTCAACTGTAATAAAATATTCTTACACTGTACATTAGGTAATAATGCTCAGATTTTAAAAATTTATCGTCTAAACTTATAAAATTCAATGTTTGTGTGTGTGTGTATATGTATGTGTGTCTGCGATGTCCAGACGAATCTATCGCACTTACAGCCATGAAATTTGGTACACAGGTAGTCGTAATGGTGACTGAATGCACCTCGAAGCCGGAATTTTAAAATTTAATCTAGAAAATTTTTTATTTCATGTTTTGTGTTGTTTTGGATGATTTTTCGCACTAATTTCTCAATAGCACGATTTCGGATAACTGTACGATAAAAATAGATACACCATCGGAAAGAACACGCGATTTCCGTTCTAATGAAGTTAGTTTTGAGCTTCTAACGTAATTTACTGAATTTTGAGAAATTTTTTAAAAATAGTCAGTTTTGGCATCTAAATGTTAGTTTTGTTTTTAAATTTGTTGCATCCGACTTTCTAATAACACTATTATTTTCAATTTTTTTCAGCTTATAACTAGAACGGTTCTGTCGGATTTAAAACAACAACGGTTAAAATATGTTATTTCGTTTTTTTTTTAATTAATTTTTTGCTGGTAGTTGAACGATATGTTTCCTCTAGCGAAGCTTCCGCCCACGACAGTCTCCGGAACGTTGCGGGCAATTTCATTGGCTGAAGGGCCAGGGTGACGTCATTACTTTCGCGTTCTGCGAGGAGATGATTTATTTACTCGATGACTTCGATTATTATTTTTAATCGTGTCTTAACTTATTTCTTTGCCTTTCATACTTTTCTTGCGGTGTAATAAATATCACATTGTAATTTTTTAACATTGTTTTGGATTTAACGGTACTCGGTCGAGAGGAAAAAGAGGCGGTCCAACTCAATAATATATATATTTCTGTTTTGATTTCGTTTTTAAAACTTTCATTTATGTAATTGTGTGTGGGCTTTTTTTTATTTTGTTGAAGTCCCGATCCCACGGGCAACGCCGTGCGCGTACTGCTAGTAGTTTATAAACATAACAATAACCAAAAATAAGATAGCGGTCTGTGTGCAGCATTTATTTCACAATTCTAGTCGTTTTTCACCTCTTGGAATGTGCTACTTAAATAATTATAATAACTTATTTCAAAAAGTTTGTTTTTCAGTTATCTTATTTTACGAAGGAAAATGCTTTCTGAAACTCCAGTACAGAAGAACACCGGGAATCCGAATTAATTGGGACTGACCCATGTTCGGATTCCGGGAAATTCGGTAATATACTCTTGATGTACCGAATGCTATAGAGTATTGACTCTGAGTGTTGTGCGAAGGCGTATGGAAAGAGCACGCGGCGATTCGCACGGTACAGTGGCAAACAAGTTGAGGGTAAAATGAAAATATTTGAGTTTGCTTCTACTAATTAAGGTGCTGCATTCATTCTTAAAGACCAATTCGAATACTTCTTTTAATTTAGGAAGAGACATTAGCTTTGTTTCTGATTCGTTATTGTTATTTTCCCTCCATTTTTAAGTAACAAATTTTCAGAAAAATAAAAATGATGTTCCGATTCCTGGGGTTCTACTGTATACAGTGATCTCTGATTTATGCGCGGGCGCAGGGGAAAGCGAAAAAAACGTGTGTGAGAGACGCGCATAAGTGAAAAATCACAAAGGGGAGCTTAAAAATGAAACATCAATACAGTGTACATGTATTGTTAATAAATACTACTGAAAAATGTACTAAATTAATACTACTGTTTCAAAATGCAAATACGTGTATAACTTCCGTTAATTATTTTTTAAGAACATAAAGAAAATAGAAATTCTCCCGATTTTTTAAAATCGCTCTCAATGTCGATTCTGGGACATTAAAATGCTCCGCTAAAACTTTTTCCGAGGTGCAAGGATTTTCTTCGAATTTCTTAATAACATGCATTTTAAACGAAAGCGACAATTCCGTTCTTTTCGTCATTTTAAAACATAACCATCTAACCATAACCAAAACTCCACAGATGGTTCTTTCGTTAGCGATCAATGCCGCGTGGTACATAAAATACCAACCTCTCTAATTGGCTGCTGTATCAATGCGACTTTTACTGACGTCAATCACAAGAACCCCCTCGTACACCCATGTGTATAAGTTAGAGGAATGTGTTCCTGGAATCTGAAGAATAGAGGAAAGACGAGGGAATGCATTCTTAGAAACAGAACAAAAAGGGTTTTTGCTCTTCTGGAAAAAAAAAAAAAACTTTTCGAACTAAGAAAATTTTTGAGACGCGCATAAGTGAGAGGAGCTTTTTTAGTGCGGTGCATAATTGAATAAGACTTATAATTGTTTTCCTATATCCCTGGCCGGGACCTCGGAAAAACGCGCATAAAAGAGAGCGCGTATACGTGAGAGTTCACAGTATATAGTTTCGGTTGATTTTTTAGTAAATCAGAATCCTTTGAATATTCTTTCTTAAAATACAATAGGTATCATTATAATGAATTAAACTTGCAGAGATGTCCAAATACTTTTCAGGGACGCGGTGGAAGAGTGGTAAGGTCTCTGCTTCGGGGCTGGAGGGTTCCAGGTTCGAAACCCGATTTCATTGAAGATACGAAGTGTACGTGGGCCCCTCTCGCACCCTAAATCAGACGCAGTAGGCAAAATACTCTCCTGCTGGTGTGGTGTGGAAACTCGGGGAGGGGTCTGCCAGCTCTGTTGTGTGAAAGGATTTCATTTTTAGAAGCATAAAATGCGTATTTAAACAAGCTTTATTTCTGATAAAGCAAATTTTTTAAGAATCATCGAAATTCAAAAGTATTATTTTTTTTAAAGAAAATAAGCAATTTGTGTTTGCTTAGATGCTTGAGCTTTTTCAAGGGTATCATTTTTCAGTTTTGTTTCTTTTTAAATTGGAAAAATCTTTGGTAGTTGTTGAGGAATTACTAATATAATAGCCCACTGATCCGGTAACACTCTGGAGTCACCAACAGTAAAATTCGCGCCATAGCACTGCGAGACGTTAAACAGCATCATTTCATTGTTTGAGCACTTAAATTTCAGTAATTTTAAATTTAAAAAGTAATTGTCGTTCTAATTTCAAATTTAATAATTCTACAATAGTGAAATAAAATTTACTAACGATTGATATAAAATTTATCTCACTATGATCAATAGTTCCCGAGAAATTTTAAATTATATTAATCATATATTTCTAATTGATTTCCGTTTTTTAATAGAAAGTGGTAAATCACGTCAGTGGTATATCATGCCGTGATATAGTTTAGACGCTGATTATTTATTGCAATCGCGCGCGCGCGCGCGTGATGATATAATTTTATATTATTTCTTGGCAACGTTTGACAAGCAGAGAAGTGCTTTGTTTTGATTAGAATTTGTTTTGATTAGAAAAAGAATTCCTTTGAAATTTTAACTTTTGACTTACGTTTGACAAGCTGAGAATTTCATGGTTCCATTTTTCTAGGATTCGATAATCCTAGAAAACAATTTTGTAAGGTGTAAAAATAACGGTTTACATAATAATTGACATACAATATACATACACGGTTCATTATTCACTTTGTTTTAATATTCATGTAAAAATCCAAGGAAAATTGTTAAACAACGAAAAATACTTCACATGGAAGATTGTTTGCCAAGTGGTTTTTTGAATAAAGAAATATATAAATAATATATAAATAAATAAAAATATTTCCTGTCACAACACATATGTTTATTTTACCTGTTTTCAAACAATGTTAAACATTTCTCTCGCATATATATCTATTTAAACACGTCAAATTTGACGGGAAATCTCTCGAATGAAGAGGCAATTTGAACCCGTCATACCATGACGGGTGATTTTTTAGTAGTCAATAATGCATCTATTTTTCCTAAGGTCTGATGAGCTGAAAGTTTCGTTTGTTGGTGGTTGCAACCCATATCAGCAGCTTCTTTGTCAGAGTCCGAGCCAGCGTTTGAAAGCCCAATGTACTTTTCTCTTCTCATTGGACAGGAATGATTAATTTAGATCTGATTTCCGTTTTTTTAGTCTATGTATTTTTTGTTCTTTCTTTCCTCCCTTTTCTCTAAATAAAAGGCCCAAGGTCAAAGAGACAAGAGGAATGTGTTTCATTAAAGCTGAAAAGGCGACCAACCCTGCCGCTGAGAGGGCTTGTGTGGCCATTCCTATGGGTTATTTTAACATCCGGTCTTTGGGTCAAACAAAAGTGATCGTTGAGAGGAGCGACAGCTATGCAGGAATGGACGCTTAGAGAAGTTTGACTTATGGGAAATTCAACGTGTATATGTATGTTACAGCATCATTTCCGAAAGGTAGGAGCGATTTTGATGAAACTTGGTACACAATTTTTCATTCATCTAATATAAATTACTTTAGTGATGCAAATCAACCCCTAACCCAATCCCTTAGGGTAGGATAAGACAGTCTTTTAAATGCATGTATCAAATAAGCCAGCCGAACATCAAATTTTGTACAGAAGAACTGATTTCAGAAGAAATTTGGTACCACATATTTTTCATTCATCTATTAAAAAAAAAGTACACAGGTAGTGAAATCAGCCCTAACCCAATCCCCTTAGAATGAGGAAAACAAGACAGTCTTTAAAACCCTTGTATCAAATGAAAGCCAGCAATTTATCCATTTTGTGGCCTGAAGGAGCGATTTCGAGAAGGAAACTTGGTACACATATTTTTTCATTCACCTATTAAAGTACTTTGAGTGGTACTGTAAATCAACCCTATTAATCCCTTAGGGTAGATGAGACAATCTTTAAAATGCATGTATCAAATAAGCCAGCAGACATCAAATTTTGTGCCAAGACATTTGAAGAGAATTTGAATTTTATACACTCATTCATCTAGTATGCTTTAGTGGTAAATCAGCCCTAACCCAATCCTTAAATTTGAAGGGCAAGACAAGTCTTTAATGCGTATCAAATAAGCCAGCGAACACTCAAATTTTATACAGAAGGAGCAATTTCGAAGAAACTTAATTTTATATTTTTCATTCACTATTAAAAGTACTTTGGTGGTACTACCCCCCAACTAATCCCTGAGGGGTAAGCCCCAACACAGTCTTTTAAATGCATGTATCAAATAAGCCTACCAGCATCAAAATTTTGTACAGAAGAACGGTGCGATGAAACTTGGTACACATATTTTTCATTCATCTATTAAAAGTACTTTAGCGGTAAATCAACCCTAACCCAATCCCTAAGGGTAGGCTAAGACAGTCTTTTAAATGCATGTATCAAATAAGCCAACGAACATCAAATTTTGTACAGAAGGAGAGATTTGATAAATCTTCTTAAGCATGTTTCGCAACGACCTCAAAAAATATTGCGGGGGTGAACCAACCCTAAACCATTCCCTCAAGGTATGGTAGGGAAAATCGTATACTGTTTTACCGCCACGAGAAAAACCTCAGACACGAGACATGCCTGTGGCGGGCGTTATGGAAACGGGATATTCCACTACATTTGGGGGGGGGTGAAGGAAAGGGCTTTATTTCATTTGGCGCAGATAGAACCGACCGAAGTCTCGTTTCGCCTTGGACTGCGCCTTACGAAGTTACGAATTATCGCCTTACGAAGTGTGCTAAATTCGCCAAATGTTGCGGTTGATTTTATACCCGTTTACCTCCTTTCTTCGATCCGTTTTCTTGCGGCAACCCTGTCCAGGGTTTTTCTCCTGGCGGTAGGACAGTAAATACATATAAGAAATGAGTCGATTCATATGGAATTTCATTCCGCTGGTTTCAATTTGCCGCTTTAAAACCAGCGGGAGTGTGCTCCCCTAGACTTTCTCGTATACTTCCCCCAAAAGGTGCCGTTTCTACTTCCCCCGCGTGGCTAAAAAAATTCGAACCTACTGTTATCCAGAATCCAATGACTATCAGAAGGCTTTTCATTATAGTGATTGAAAAATATCGAAGTAAAGAATTCAAAGAGATGCGTACCGATTAAAACTCATTTATCGCACACTGCTAGGTTTCACTCTTGCCGTCTGAAGGACAAACTGACGTAATTCGCTCCTTTCGGGAGCACAGACGATTGCTTCCGTACGCATGCGCGTGGAGATAGCGGATTGGTTTCAATGGTAAATTATACAGGCCGACAGACAGTCAACCCGTTGACGGATTTGGCCCAAAATTTTATACGGACCTACATTCATGACGATAAAACTGTGTACTAAATTTTATCCATCTAGCTATTCAAGTTTTTGAGTTATAGTGTTTACGTGACTTCGGACATACATACAGACAGACTTCCCGTTGACGGATTTTGTCCAAAATTTGATAGAAACCTACAAATTATGTTTAAAGACCACATACCAAATTTCATCCCCGTAGCTCTCATAGTTTTCGAGTTATCGTGTTCACAGACATACAGACACACATAATTCCAAAATTGTGTTTTTTTGGACTCAGGGAGGTCTAAAACGTGGAGATTCATCAAAATCTCGAGTTCGAACTTTTTGACGATTACAACACTTTCTCTTTGCACTTCGTATACGAGAAAGTAAATATGTCGGGGTTGAATTTTTGGTAACGAGCAGCCTTGGGATGATAATTCACAAATACGAAATATGAAAGATATGAAATGCAATTTACTGTATAATCAAATGAAAGAAAATTATCGTTTTAATTCGAGTGTTATTTAAATATAATTAAATTTTATTTGAATTATTGTACTATGATTACAAAGCATCCGTTTCTTTTATTTTTGCAGGAATTCAGCATTCAGACATACTTGCGAGAAATTTGGAACGATCAACGGTTGAATCTGAGCTGTTTCTTAGAAGAAAACGTTCGTGCAACAATAGGTATTCCCGATTTAGTTGTTAATGAGCTGTGGACGCCGGATTTGATTTTCGACAACGTGAAATCAGGCGTTCTTTTCAGCCTTTCAGTGCCTAATAGATTCATTGCTGTGTTGAGGAATGGTGATTTGTATCGAGCTTCAAGGTAAGATATGAACAGCATCATTTGGTAGCACAGAATTCAATATTTTTTCTGCCATATTTACTCCAAGATAATAGAAGAGAGCAGATCTATTGATTTGGATTTATTTATTTATTTAAAGAAAATAACACTACAAAGAAAACTCCATTTACAGCGTGCTATAAACAACAAGCACACAAAGAACAAAAGCCACAACGAGTAAACAAAAAAAAAATATGCGCTAGAAAATAAAAAGTTGAACACAGAGAATACACAACATCATAAAAATTTTGCTAACGCTTATATATTTAAAAAAGGTTAACACATAATCACAAAAACATTAAAACACACTATGATACTAAAAGTCGTATTTTTTTTAATTAAAAGACCATTTCCAAAAGGTAAGGGTTAAAAAGTCAAAACACACAGCACCGAAAACATACCTGGAGTAACATACCTGGAGTAACATACCAGGAGTTATAAACGTTTAAAGACGATACAAGGTGCGTTCGAAAAGTTCGGTGAATGGTCCCATAGTAGAATAACCGTGCTGGTTCGGATGCTGCCCTCACGCAGACGCATTGAGAGAGATGGCAACTAGTGCCCCCTAGCGTCCAAATCACGATAGTTAAGCGGAAGTGCGCGCTACGACCAATTTAACGAGTCAGTGTGAGAAGGCGCGTCACTGCGAAATGGAGCAAAGCGTGAACATCAAGTTTTGCTTCAGATTAGGCAGAACGGCGACGGAGACACACGAAATGTTAGTGAAAGTGAACGCAGTGAGTAAAAAGTGCGTTTTCGAGTGGTTTAAACGCTTTAGAGACGGAAAGGAAGATATCAAAGATGAGCCGCGTTCCGGTCGACCACCAACAAGTACAACTCCAGACAACATCGAACGAGTGCGACGGATGCTTGCGGATGATCGACGGCTGTCTTTGAGAATGATAGCAGAAGAATTGAAGATAAGCCTAAACAGTGTGAGCAACATTATTCACGAACATTTGCAAAAGCGTAAGAAAAAGGTCTACGCTGTTCCGACATTACTCAGATCCAGCAACGTGTGACAACGGTGCTTCGAGCGATACAGAAAGAAGAGTCTGCTGACGGTTTCCAGCAGCTGTACAACCGATGTCAAAAGTGTATTGTAACTAATGGTGATTACTTTGAATGCTAGTAAAGGTATTTTGTTTGTAAACATTGTTTCCTTTATTTTATGAGACCATTCTCCGAACTTTTCGAACGCACCTTGTATAAACTGCTAGTTAAAAGTGTGTATTTGAAAAACCCTCAAAGAATCATTGGGAAAATGCAACGGAAACAGCGAAAATCAGTAACAATCGCGAATCCTCCTATAGAAACTAATTAATGTTTTAAAGAATGCACGCAAGAAATTTGAAAATTCATAAAAGTGTTTGTCAAAATATTAATTCGTGGCAGATTTTGCGGACTTATTTTTATTATTTCAAATAAACAATTTTGGAAATCCTTGTAAAAAGAAAACAGGTCATGATTTAAAATTTAATCTCTCTCAAAAATATCGAAAAAATTTAGAGTTTTCGATTATCCGAGGTGATTACTGTTCCGATTAGCTCGAATATTCGAGGTTCTACTGTGTTTGCTTCTGCAAAGGGGGATACATTCCTTCAATATCAGCAAAGTATTGAAAGAACAGAGGATTTCTAATAGCATTATAATCACATCTGTAATGGCCTCCATAACGCAGGTTTTATGTTAGCACCAGTTGCTAGAATACACAAACAACATGTTTGTACACATTTTGATCTAGACCAGAGGTTCCCAACCTTTTTAGTCGTGAGGAACCACCTGTAGTGTAAGAGAATATTTTGAGGCCCACTGACTAAGTATACAAGTAATAAAATGATGGGAAGCTGTCTTTTTCAAATAACCGCTGATGTTAAAAGCGTGGGACTGCTTTACTCCCGTGACTCTTTTCCGATTTTCAATTTTTTTTGTAACTTCTGTTGTTACCCTTTATCTCTAAAATAAGACATTAGTTATGTGTTTAACATATATAGTTACCGAGATATAGAAGATCGCGTTACCAATTCATGCGTATTTTTGTCCAACTTTGCGACTAAGTAGTTGCTGAACTACAATTCTGATTTTCAACTTTTCTTTGTAATTTCTGTTGCTAGCCTTTATCTCTAAAAGAAGATATCCCATACTACGTTTTTCATGGCGTTTTGGCGTGTGAATCAAATTCCTTCCTGAGACCCCAATGGGAGGAACGTAATCCTACGTTAAAAATACAAACACATATAATAGATATGTGTATATATGTTTTGGTCAAAGTGGTAAACGGTTATGTTATTATGCATAATAACCGATTACCCACATTGACCGTATAATATATATATGTTATATTTTAATTTTTTAACTTACTTAAATAATCTTTTAACGACACCTCATTTTAATTACTTCTACTTTTATCGTAAAAAGCGCACTACAACTTTCTTTTCGAGTCACATGCCTTTTCCGGGAAAATTCCCTTCTCTGGGTACATATGCGTTCTGCGCATCATTTCTGCCCTTTTTTCACGCCAGCATATAAGCTTTCAATAACAACTCGCCGCTCAGGCGTAACCTTCTGAATACTGGTCATGGAGCTACGTAAAAATTGAATCCTTTACCTATGAAGAAATAACGTAATATCCTCAATGTCTGAATAAAAGAAGATTTAAGCCAAATATTGTCTCTTCCATGACCAAAATGGACTACATTTCACCTTAGTAAAGCCTGATCT
>BGPR01012789.1:0-43653 GCA_013235015.1 Araneus ventricosus | reverse complement strand
GGGGGGGGGGCTATGGGGCTGCATCTCCCCCAGAGCTAAGCCAGAATTCTTAATTTTATTTAAAATTATTACAACTGTTCTTAATTCCCCTTAAAAAAAAATAACTTTTCAACATTGCTTTTTACATCGAAAATTTTCCTACTTTTGTAGTCATTCCACTTGTAGCATTGACTCGGTCGAAGATATTTTTTGGTTAGATATTTTATTGCATTTTATTTTTAAATTATCGAAAGTATTGTACTGTTCTTTATGACTCTTATTGTCAGGTGAGGAAAGTCTGTAAGTAAATAAAGTGTTTTGGTTTACATAAGCCCATGAGGATTGACATTCGACACGACGATACAAAATATTTTATGTCTCAGCCCCCCCCCCCGACCCAAGTCCTGGATTCTCCAATGCAGCGAGTTCTTTCTTAGGTGAATGTCAGTAATTCTGGATCCGACAAGAGTCTTAATTCCTTTCATAAGTGAAAAAAAAAATTATTCGCACCTGTAAATAATTCCAAACAGAGAAATGATTTCACGTGCCAATTTTCGAGTGTTTTCAAGCTTGACTGAAAAATATTTGTAAAATTCAGTCTTCCCAACTTCACTGAAGGTTGCCTTCAAATCTCTGCAGCATTCGATCTCGATTACCTCGATCGATGCAACACGACTAGAAATCGGTCATTATCTATCCTATTAAAATTCGAAGGTAAACAAACATATGTATCTACGTCCTTCTATCTTCTCATGAACAACTGAATCCTGAAACTAGCCGTAAGTACCAAAAGATGGAAAATAACACAAGGAACCCATTTCGACTATTTAAATTCCGAAATTGTAATTAGTTAAAAAGCTATTAATTAAAAACGTCAAAATGAATGAATTCACGTGCTGCCATCTGTTGGCAGCATGGTGAATTCTTTTTTCCCCTATTATTAGTTTTCGCATCCGGTGTCACATTTTTTATTTTTTATTTAACGGAAGTTGGTATTTCTTTTTAAGCGAACTTCTGTGTTTGGATTTATTAACAATGGAAAAAAAATCGTTTTCATGCTTTTTTTTCTTTCTTTTTTTGTATTAAAGTGTTTAACTTCGTAACGTTTATTAGGGAAAGTTAGTGACAATATTTGTTGATTGTAGAGAAAAACGGAGGCGGGGCATATGAAAATATATGGATCCCAAGGTCTCACGTGACCTCACTTCTCTCCGCCCGGGAATACCATATTATTCGTGATAGCCCGTGCAACGCCGGGCCACACAGCTAGTCGATTAATATGCTTTGTTATTAATAATTCATGTATAATTGGGACTTCTAAAAATTAAGCTACGGAACTTTTATTAAAAAAATTGTTTCTTGCTGTTATATGTGCTGGGCCTCAAAGATACTGGACGTGGACCGCGAGTTTTGTACCCTTGTTTTAAAGCAGGGGCTCCCAACCGTTTCTCCCAACGCGTTGATTATTCTTTTTGTTTTCGCGTACGCCGTACTATCATACCCAACCCTCCAACCATCCGAATATGAAAAGAAGTTTTTATCAATAATGTTAAGGTTAGCTTAGAAGTGAAATGACTCGAATCAATAAGATATGCAGAGCTTACTTTTTATTTTACATTTTTTCAATAGTTTTATATATAGTTCAATTCCAAAACAAATGAAACCCGAAATCTAATAATTTCATATTTATAAGGATAGCTAAAAATTACACTTCGTAGTAATCAACTATTCAAGTGGTATCTATCTATATAAAACTCAACGTATGTAATATATGTTTGTTCCAGCATCACTTCCGACCGGCTAAAGAGATTTCGATGAAACTTGGTACACGTGTTCCTCATTAACCCACTTGAAGTCTAAGAGGGGTAAATAAGCCCTAACACAGTCCCTCAGGGTAGGGTGGGGCGAAATTTCCAAAATGTATGTAACAAATAAGCCGATTGGCTCGCGTGTCGATTTCGACGGCTTGGGCGATTTTGATGATATTTGGTACCAGTTTTATGGCCAAGAAAATATCACTAAAAGTAGATTTATTGTTACACACAGGTTTCACTGTATTTTTATTTATTTTACGCAGAATAGCAACAAAATGATAGTTGTTAAAATATTATTGAACGAAGAAAAATAGGTGGATGAAATAAAAATTTTATGAAGATGAATATTTGGTCGACTGTCCTACTAATTTATAATTTGAATTGGTAAAATTTAAAATACGATTGCTACAAGATAACTGGATTAGGCATGGATTTTCTGATTTATTATACGTCCTAAAGTGATATTAATCTTTATTTTAAGTGACTGAGATTTTTCGTACTGTCCAAATTTCGATGTTTCAATTATATTCTCATAGAATAGGGTACAATTAACCGATTCAGGAAATGAATAATATGCATGGATTCGAAAAATTGCGAAGGCTTATAACTTAAGATTTAAAAATGTTATGAAAAGGATGAAATATAATGAAACATCTATTGTTCTACACTTAAATATACAGTTTTTGCATTATTCTCAAAAGAAAGGTTTTTTAAAAAAATAATTAAGTACGCATGGTGTATAATTTTCATTGTTTAGATATTGAATTTTATATTAAAATATATCTGTAAGCTTTATGCATTTGTGAAACCTTTTTTGCTTATTTCTGGGTAGTAGTATATTTTTTATATACTTTTCGTAATGAAAAATATCAATTTTTTAGATTTTCTAGTTATATGATATTCAGAATTTTAAAATTTTTTTGGGGGTGTAATAAGATGAAAATAAATTCAATGTTTTTACGGAAACTAAATCGCATATTGTGCAGACTTTGGGGTGATTTTATGTAAAATCGTTTTTTCTAAGAGTTATGTACCATATGTTTTTACGTATTTGCAATAATCGCATCACAACACATTTTCGATTTTCTACCAGGAAAACAAGTACTTTGAGATGCGAGTATGTTTATATCGTTTTATATTGTAAACCTCATATTCCTGTTGTATGTCTTATATTTTCACACGTTGGCTGCTGATCACGCTTCTGTTTGACATTTAATATGTAATTAGATGACCCCTTCTTTACTATAGTAAAGCCGTTAAGTCAACCTCAGTGTGGTTTATAAACCACATATACAACAAAGCACTCGCAGTTTTTTAAAAAAATTTCCCTTTCTTCTCCATCACAAGGTTTTGATAAGAAAATAACCGAGCAAATAGCAAGGATTTACTTCCCTTTTTTTAATCCCTTATTTTTTCTTGTCTCCGCCATTAACAACTTTGATTTCGCGTACTCCTAAATTGTCCTTCGCGTACCCCCCAGGGATACGCATACCACATGTTGGGAACCTCTGCTTTAAAGTAATAAAATTGACTGGGGGTTCTGTGAATGTGTACTTCTTTTTATTAGAATTGAAATTATTGTTCTGTGTTTCGTAGGTTTATAAGAATTCAGTGTAGATAATATTTTTTATTATTTATTTAGTTTTCTATCTCTTTACTTTGACTGGTTCTGTGAATGTGCACTTTATTTTATTAGAATTGAAATTATTGTTCTATGTTTCCGTAGGTTTATAAGAATTCTGTGTAGATAATTTTGACTGGTTCTGTGAATGTGTTCTTCTTTTCATTAGAATAGAAATTAGTGTTCTGTGTTTCGTAGGTTTATAAAAATTCTGTGTAGATAAATGCTTTTTTAAAAATTTTAATTCTCTTTACTTTCTCATATACGAAAGATAAAAAGATAAGTATTGCAATCGTCGATAAATTTGACGCCGATATTTTCACGAATCTCTCTATGTTTCAGATCTCCACGAGTCCGTAAAAACCTTTTTTACACGCTTCTGTTTAACTTCTTTCATTTTTGTAAAGATGGAAATTTATAATCGACCTTTTTCATTCGCTTCCTGGCTTACTACCGCTTTAAAATTTCGTACACTTGTGTATTATTGATGACAATACATTATTTTAATAATTTCATAACTTAAACTCTTATTTTAATTACGTTTTAATTCCGTACTAATGGCTCCAACTGGTAGTGAATTTCAGAAAAAAAAATTATTACAAGGTTCCATAGCATTTATAATAATGAATTATTAATTAAAAATTGAAAAAAAAACAGAAATTAATTTTTTTCTCTTCTTTTTAGTACTATGTCGATTTTAATTCAAAGATGATATCAAAAATTTGTCTTTTCATTATTTATTCACACATACAACAACCACGATACAAAATATACAGAAAAAATGATTAACATGGCTAACAGATCTTAATTTACACCCTCCCGGGTGGGTAGGTTCAGTTACAAACTGACAAAAAAAAATATCTTCGAAGTGGGGATGACACTTGCATACAGTGGGATTTCTGTACAAGTCGTTAGTGACTAATCAGACACAGGGGGGAACGGGGGTCAGGGCTCCCCTTTTGGGATGCTGTGCCTCCCCGCCGGGAGAAATTTTTGAACCCCGTCGGGGAAAATTTTTGCACGGGATATTCAACTAGTTGATAAATAATGATCAGACGAAAATTCGAGACCAATTTCATTACACTCGTCCCCCCCCGTACAGCAAGTCGTGCTCCCCAAACTCTAACGCCACTCCTGATCAGCCATCCGTCGCTCGTTGACATGAAGGGTTAGGTAGTGTAGGTTTGATAGAATTTATGAGATGAATATATGTAGAATATTACCCTTAAAGAATAATTTAATCACGGTAAGAAAAATGTACGAACTAGATTAATTTGTTTGGCGATAGATGGAACCACAGTTCTGCTACAAGCAGCGCCATCTTTTTCCCTAACAAAACTGGACTGCACGCTGAGAGCAAGCAGCACCGCAGGCAGCCGTCATCTAACCTCTCGCAATCCCTCAGTTGACAGATCAGTCTTGGCGCAGTTAAGCCGCCCGATCTCCTGGTTGTAAGTAACTATGACCCGTCTAATTTTCCTTATGGCTCTCTAATCTCGAAATCTTTAACCCGTAGCATCTATCCCTTTTTAATGTAGCTCATCTAGTAAATTTGACTTCATGTAAATTCTCACCACTCCAATAAACCTTTTTGTGTATATATCTTCCCCCCCCTGTAAATTCTCCCTATAGTTCTTTAATAAATGTTTTTGTATTTAACTTGAAGTCTGTTCTTTTATTCTATGTAATATTTTGTTCTAAATTTAATGTAGTAAAAACCCTTAAATCCCCTAGACATAAACCCGAACTACTTGCCCCTTAATCGTAACCCTTCCGTGTGTTTAATTGAACGGAATCCCACATATATGGTAGAATTTAAGAGATTATATGCATGAGAAGAAATATCGTTTCCATGATTTTCCTCATATATTTTTTTTTATCTATGTACATTGAATAACAATCTCTAATAAAGCACAAATGTTGAAATTATCCAAATTTTATGAACTTGTCAAATTTCACCAAATCTCACGATTTACATTGTTGTAATCTCTCTAAAAACTTGGTTTTTATCAGTCGCGTGACTGCTATCAAAAGATCATTGATCGCTGGTTGATGACTTGCTATACAATCATCCCCTCGAGGTGGTGATGGCAGTTGTGTTTTCTTCCCTTTAAGGAAAGTCTCATCAAATATACTAATAAAAGTGTGTTTTTAAAAACTGTTTTTCTTAATTCTTTAAGAACTATGTCTGTTTGCGAACGCGATAACTTGGCATGGGTTCTTTTACATCAAAACTGTAGATACAGTGTTGATACAGCTTATTGTAAAAGAAAAATCTTATGGATATGTAAGGTACATGCGTATGTAGATGAACATTGGTATAGTTATATGTTTATGTAAATTTAAAGAAAGTTGTGACAAACATGTATATTGTAGTAATTTAGAGTAGGCCTGAAATATTTTGCTGATGTAGAGAATAAGTTTTATAGTGTAAATTAGTTCTGATTGAGTGGATAGATCTGTCTTGTCAAATTCATAAGACTTTAAATCAAGCGATTTCCTTGACATTTTGAACAAAATAATTTTCATAACTTATTTTCCAAATTTCAATCATCCGTTTTTCCTTGTTTTAATGCCACTCAAACAGTAGCGACACTGCAAAATGCATACTCGATCCTCTGTACTTTGCTTCGAATTTAAACACGAAACACATCATATAGTACGAGTACAGTCGAACCTCGATTATTCGAGCTGGCTGGATAATAAATAAAATACCTCGGATAATCGAAAATTCGGTTAATGGAGGCTACATTTTAAATCATTTCTTCTTTTCTTTTGGCACTGTTTCCCAAAATTGTTTATTCTAAATTACAGAAATGCGTCCGCAAGTATTACCATGTATTAACATTTTAACAAACTCTTTTACTAGTTATCAAACTTCTCACAGTCATTTTTTTTTTAAACATTAATTAGTTTTGATAAGAGGATTCGCAAATGTTATTGATTTTCGCTGTCTCCTTTGCATTTTCCCAGTAATTCTTTAAGGGTGTTCACAAAAGTATATTTTCCCCCGCTCAAAAACGCGACGCTTTCCGTCACATTTGCAACGTCATTTTTCACAAAAATGCGTGGAATTTTCTGACATCATTAGTGAAGTGCTCAAGAACAGAGCTATGTGTGTTTTCTCTTAAATATCTCTTATTGATTGTGTGGCTCTTGCATACAGTGGCAGTTGCGTACAAGTCATTAATTATCAATCAATGAGCTGTGGCAGTCCGTTGTGTGACTGAGAAGAATAAGTCTTCTAACATTATGCAAGATGCAGTATGCATTATTATTGATTGTGTGGTACTTGCATACAGTGGCAGTTGCGTACAAGTCATTAACTATCAATCAATGAGCTGTGGCAGTCCGTTGTGTGACTGCTGTTGACAGAAAAAATACTAACCAAAGATTTAAACTAGAGACAATAATGCACGTAGATTTCATTGATGTGCTACCTAATTCCAGAACAATTCTCTCAGATTTATATAACACGCTCCTGAAGTACCAATAACTTTAATTTCTAGATAAACCGCTTTGCCGAATATTCCTAATTCCAGAACAATTCTCTCATATTTATATAACACGCTCCTGAAATACTAAGAAGTTTAATTTCTAGATAAACAAATTTTCGATTTTTCCGTCCGCATTGCCAAATTCTAGCAAATCTACACGAATCACTGACTGATCACCTCTTGCCAATGACCAACAGATGGTTGATTAGGCGTCAATGGCTTGTGACACTTGCGTATAGTAGCATTTGCGTACAACACCTTCTTATTAAAGATCACCTCTCGATAACGATCTTCTACAAGCCTTCGCGTCTTGAAAATCGTCTCCATCGTCAACTTTGGCTTCATTAAAAGCGAAATGCATAGTTCGATTTCCTGATGCCAGTTCGGTTAACACAGACCTCGGTTAATAGAGGCCCGGATAATCAAAATTCTGTTGCATTACGAGAAAATCGAAGGGAGAATATTCCCGCTGTTTTTCTTTGAAAACCGCATACCTATCAATGCAGAATAATGGCTAAAGCACAGAGAAACAGATACAGAGGTCTCACTCCCATAGACACTAATGGCAACTTCTTTAACATTGCACTTCACATAGACAGTACGCCGCCAATGTGTGACAGTGGGAACTAATTGGACTACGTCACTGTGACGCGAGAGTGTTTCTATCGTCATGACAACGATGTAAACAGTGCTAAAAAAGTATTGGGCCTAATTCTTAACCGCTTAACTTAACAGCCCGAGAATACTCGTGCATCGAATTATCGAAATTTTAGTCTTAAAAACTAAAATTGAATCATTAATTAGCTTTATAATTTGACACAAAAAATATGTAGGATCCATAAACATCTTAAGTATCCTGTGCCTTCTTAGATGAATGAAAACGACAGCCCCTTTCCAAAACAAGAGGGGTCATCTTATTAGATAGCAAAGAAAACTATTCAGTTAAGTGGTTTAAAGAAAAACAACCAAAACGCGATTATAATAAATAATCTGGGAAATTTGACAAGACAATTAAACCGGCAACCCAACATGGCGGCGTTTCGGTTGCTTTTCGTTCGATATACAATATGGCGTCGTGTTATAGTCTGTAGTTCTCTCACAAAGACTGTCCAGCGTAGGTGGCGCTACGATAGTTAAAAACTCCGGAGTGAGACCTCTGTGGGCTAAAGGTGTGGGAGGTATTGTGTGTATAATCGACTGCTAAAATATTCAGTGCCATTGTGATGAAAATGCTGCGTTGGTGAACAAGGTCACAATACGACTAGTAATAGGTCATTGGGGATCTATTTATAAATATGTGTAGTTAGAAATTTTATATAGTAAATTTAACGCTTAGAAAGTACGACTAGTAATAGGTCATTGGGGATCTATTTATAAATATGTGTAGTTAGAAATTTTATATAGTAAATTTAACGCTTAGAATGTCGTAAAAATATTTATTATATGTGTTTATATTTGGATATCATCATGAATTTAATATGTTTGGCATAGACAGGAACTTGAAATTATTCTTGGCGACCTGTTTTCCACTAGAAAATGTTTTTCTCGGCAACCAATATGAACTGACGTAAAGAAATAAAACGCTTTTATGAAGCATTAATTAATGATAAACATATCCAGCCTTTTTATTATATCCTTGACATTCTTGTATACTTATGCACACTGCGGCGCGTTTTGTGTTTAGCATCGTAGCGTACGGTAGAGAATCGAATATAAGTTTTGGAGCACTTCCTGCTGACCTGTTGGTCCAAAATTTGGTATAGTTCTACAATTTTGGCGTAAAGACCACACAAGAAATTTCATTTATCTTGCTTGGTGTGTTTCAGTTTCCGCAGGCAAGAATAGAGATCCATATATTGTTACAAAAGTCTTTCTGTGGTTGTATGGTGTAAACAGTCCAACACGCAGGATAATGGAGAATGGAGGTTTATTTACAAATATGCAGGAAAACACGTAGCGCAGGTACAGGAAACAATAGTTCTTGCGCAGATCAGAAATGTAAACAGACAACAATTCACAGGTAATAACAGTTCAGCATTTTGATATTTAGCAACACAAACAGTCAGCAAATAACTAATAACGACAATAACAGCACTTTCAATAACGTTCAGCTTCCTAGCTCGCACTGCGGACGAAACTCTAAAGTCGTTCCCAATGGATCAACAGTACTGCCTCTGGTACAACCGCGGTCCTTGTATACTCTCTCCGACAGGCCGTGACGTCACATGGAGTTTTCTTGTATTTTCAAGCGTATTCCCTTTCCTAATAGAGATATCGAGAAAAGGGTTGCATTTTCTGGAATCATTCTATTTGACGCCAAAATGGTCGAGGTCAGGGATCCCAGAACAGCCGCTGCCCGTCACTCCATGCTTAACCTTGTAAAACTCTCTTCTCAACCATAGGACTGACATTGCTGGGAAGCGACTTTCCATGTTCGTAACAATATGATCAACCCGTTCCCTGTTCCGATTCAAAATTGGGTACAGATCCACGATTTTGTTAATAAACTGGAAGATTTGTGCCCGTCCAAGACGGGCTTTTAGCTTGTCAACGATATATCAGATCTGATTTTCACAGATTTAAGTATTAACGAAAGTAGTGGAAGAAAACCTCCTGCACATTGGCAGAGTGCTTAAGAAAGAAAAAGCATTAAAAACAGAAATGATGAATCAATTGACACTAACTTTCGTTTTGCAAAATATAGAAATATTCAATTTCAAAATTAGATACGAAAAAGAAAGAATTTTTTAACGAAAGTAAAGACATTCGAGAAGTGAATAAATAAATTAATTCTAGTAGAACTTTTATTTGATATTAATAGAGTTCCGCGTCGATGAATCAACATAAAATAAAAAAAAGAAAAGAAACTGCTAAACTGAGCTTAAAAAAACCCTGTCGTAACTCCTATTTGATATTAAATCATCACAGAATCAAAACAGTATCCCGTGTGCAGTGTATGCTAATGTGTAGACAGACCGTCTGAATCTCTTTGGCGCGTAGCCAAATTCCTGAGCGTTACCGATTTCGGAGCGTAATTCTATTATAGATAAAAAAATTTTCTTATTGTTTGCTCGTTGCGTTTTTGACTTAATCGTGTTCACTTACGCACGGACGGATAGACAGACTTTCTGAAGACCGATTTCGTAAGAAATTTGATAATACAACAAATTTTTTTGCTTGATTTTTCTACAATTTTGGTGTAAATATCTCGCCAAATTTCACTCGCCTAACTCTTATACACAGTGTTCACATATAGACGTTCTTCCAAAAATGGTTTTTTCGGACTCGGGGAGGTCTGAATCATCTAGTTATCTAGGTCGAATCTTTTGACGATTACAGACAGTACTTTCTAAACGACACAAATCGGCTAGTGTGCACGGGCCTTAAGCCCTTATGTTTTCTTGTTCTCAACCATAACCAACTTTGATTTCGCGTACCCGCGTCACAGGTTGGGGAGCCTCTGATCTAGTCTAATGTAATTATTTGTACAACGCATTTTGCTACACAATCTTAACGATTTTCGAGAGCTTTTTCGAATGAATCCATGGTCATCTTTCCCTTGAAGCCTTTTCCATTACCTGCAAGCCGACATGGGGATTTTTTTGCGCCCTCTTCGTCGAAGTGACAGCGCACATGAACTATTCTCCGCTTCCACACAGAAGAACTTTCGCTTTATGGAGAAAAGAACAATCAACAGAACAGACACACATGTGCTTTAACACTCACGTTTTAGTTTGTTTTTGTGTACTTCTTTATTTGATTAGGTTTTTTTTCTCCTCTCTTGTTTGTTGATATTGTACGCTTCATACTCATATTTCTTTCCTTTTTATAGTTTTTGTTTGTATATGGTTTTATATGATACCCTCCTTTGTTTCTTGTATATCAACCCAGAATTTTAGATTTGTATTTTTGTAACCTTTTCCATCTCTGCCTTCGTCTTTATTTGGTAGACAGTTAAGGAGCGTCTTCCGATGTCTCTTCCACTTCAGGTCCTCCACACTGTTTAAATAACCAAAAGGTTACAGTCGCAGGGGCATGAAGTGGTGTTCTGTACAACGCATTAACATTGAAATTTGCATTAAGTAAGCTGCAGTAGTAGTTTAAAGTAGCCTGAACGGCGAAATACAACATTCTGATGTCCAGGGTTCGCACGCGTCCTTACAAGTCCTTACTTTTACATTTAGTCCTTAAAAGTCCTTACAAATCCTTATTTTTATGGCCCATTTTTAAAAAGTCCTTACTTTTTGCCACCTCAGCTAGAGCAAAATACATGCAGTATTTAGAAAGTGAAAAATCCAAAGAAAAAGACTGAAACAAAACAACTGAAACAAAAAGCTCTAGGGAGAAATAGATTTTTTAAAACAAAAGAATATGTTCCAAACCAAATACACCAAACAAATGGGGAAGCAAATGATTTAGCTAATGAGGCTGAAAAGTCAAAGGACATAAATTCATAACATGGACATTTATTCAATCGCATGAACTAAGAAAAACAATTACTGGAAAAAAAATAAAATACCTTGGATGTAAAATTGAATGAAAAATGTTTGGAATTAAAAGATATTTAATTTGATTACCAGTTTCATGGTTTTTTTCATCAATTTATTAACTCATATTTTTAAGAGTTTTTGTCGTGTCAAATTTGTAATGTATCTTTTATGTTTTATATTATACTTCATCATCTAATAGGTTGAATTTGCAAAAATGAGACATTTTATTTAAAAATGCGTGCAACAATTCGTTAAGTTTATTCAATTTAGAGGTCCTTATTTTTTGGTTTTTTTTGTCCTTAAAAGTCCCTGATAGTCCTTGATTTTCTTTTAAGGAAATGTGTATGAATCCTGATGTCATTTACAGAAAAACAAAGGACAAAAGTTTGCGTCCCTCTCTCCGCTTCCGGTCTGCCCGGCCACCGGGGCTAACCACACACTCTCACATTTCGCAGGACATAGGTCTTCGTGAGCAGCCCTGGCACAGATTTTGAGTGCCACCTGGTATTGCAAGAAATACTATGAGGGAACGAGGTTGAAATTGCACTTCTGGGACTGATTTGATTTGGGCCTTAAGCGCGTGGTCGGTTGGGTAATTTGAGGCTGCAGACGGGATCAACCCCACGGTAGGCTCTAAAAATAAATTAGCTGTCAGCTGTTTCAGCTTTGTGAAAAATGCAGCGATGCGTCATGCAGGTGTAAACTGTAATATTATTTCCCCTTATTTCAGTCTCTTTTTAAAATTATACTACTAATAATATCGGTCATTTAATACGTGTGAAATGTGTACATATTTGTCATTTCATTTTCTAGAACTGATATAGTAAATCGTTCAACTTTTCAAATTTAACACCTTGACCGACGAATTTATTTAACTTCCTAATTAGATGACCTATTCTATTTTGGCCATTTATTGTAATTTCCACACTTGAGATGCTTAAGCGTGCCCAAGTGATTCCTGATCCCTCCTTGACTCCCCGTTCCTGCAATATCTAGAGTTTTCCGAATTGGTGTCTAGAAAATTTAGTCACCTTAAATTCCCTCCTTGACCTACGAATTTATTTAACCTCCTAATTAGATGACCTATCCTATTTGCGACATTTGTTGTTATTTCAATCCTTACAAGTAGGGATGTAACGAATTGCCGAATACTGAATAATCGGCCGAATATCAAATTTTTAAAAACATTTCACTTTTGATTGTAAATAAAATATTTTTCAAATTTTAAATGAAAAAAATTAAGTTTTTAAAAAACATCGATTTTCTTTATTATTTGTATATTTAAAAAATATTAATACCTTTATGTATATTTGTAATATTTTAAATACACTGGCATACAAAAGGTAATTAACATTAAGGAACATTTCGTAAAATGCGAGAAATTTGCAATTAATACGAAAACTGTGTTTCGAAATCAGTTCGGGTGAATCGTGTGACATTCAATAGAGTATCATATACATATTACAGTGAAGATTCGGTCACGAGGGCAATTAGGGGGACTACCAGAAAGAGATGAAGGCGAAAATGGAGTTTCACCCATCCTGTTTCACAGAAAGCTCATAACGAGATTAACTTTTATCAATGGTTATGGTTTAATGTGCATAATATTTACATGCATTTTCGTAAGCATAGCACAAATATTCGGGAAGATAGAAATGCTTCTTTAAAAAATCCCAAATTTTTCCGCATGTGTTTTACTTATAACATGCAGAGTTTTCATTCAAATTATTCGAAATTTGCAAAACACTTGGCAATATGTTACAGAAGTATTGTATTGAACTTTGAAGTAAATACGTTGAATATTACAGGAAATATGAGTGTTTGTACTAAATTTTGTACTGCGCATGTGCGAAACGCAGCGGAATTTTTCTTTCATAACTTCAAAGCCACATATATAGAGCAACTTTTAAAAAAAAATCTAGTTGAATCCCATTAAAATTCAGAAAACTGTCGGCATTTCAGTGAGGTGAATTTCAATTTATCTTTAAGAGAAACTAAATGATGAGGGTTCTTGTACAAGCTGATATTTTTTAAATTTGAATCTTCGAACAGCAATATTGAATTTTAGTGAAATTGAATATCCTGAATACCATGAAAACATAAATTAAATACATTATTTAAATTCCATTTTCTCGAATACCATTCGAAGATTAAAGTGTGCCTGTGTACTTTAGTTACAGTAAGAAATAAACCCTCATCATTTTGAAATTGCTTCAAAGAAAAACAAAAGTCATCATTGCAGGACAGGACAATGACAAACACAGGAGAAAATTGGATGGATAAATTAAAATTCCTAGCAGTAAATTCCTATTTTGTTAAAGAATTTCTAATAGGTAGAATGAAGTGTCCATTTAATTGGTGGGGGAAAAAAATGCGGGGAAATTTCCAATGTTCGTAAATTTATCAAGAAAATATATTTCAGTACCTGCAAGCATTATATAGTGATCGTTTATTTTCTGAAGTTGGCAATATATGTGAAACCATATGGATCTCTATAAATGATATGCATTGTTAAATACACTTTTGTACTATGCAGCTTTAAATTGGATAAATGTTACATTTTTAAAAAAATAAATTAACCAGAATGTAATTCTGCAATATTCTTTATTAAATATATTTAAAACAACATTTTTCAAAAACATTCTATTCTGAATAGCTGTTTGCGACAATGCCCGTTTTTACCACTATTCTGACAGATTTATGGCCAGGTGGTGCACCAATGGAATAAATAAACATTCTATTGTCAGTTGTTCCAACTGCTGCGTCATCCCCATCAATTGCTCTTTTTTGAACAATTTTGTCGATTGTGGTTCGATCCCGAAGATTCACAAATTACTTCCGACACGGGAATAGAAATATTAAATACTATAAATTTCATTAATCTGGGGATCAATTATTCAGGCTCATTAATGTCCCCCCTTTTTTTAAGGATGAAATGTTCTGCGATGTGCCTCGCACTTTTAAACATTTTCTGCTTCCGGACTGCTGAGGTTTTACCGGTACCGATAATATGGATTTGCGCCCCCGTATTGGGTGGGGCTGCTTCGCGTGACACTCATCTGATCTCCCGGACGGCTTTGGCTAGGACGGGGCATTCCTATTGTTACGAACATGGACAGTCGCTTCCCAGCAATGTTAATCTTATGGCTGGGAAGAGAGTTTTACAAGGTTAAGCATGGAGAGACGGGCAGTGGCTGTTCCGGGATCCCTGACCTTGGCGACCATTTTGGCGACAAATAGATGATTCCAGAAAATGCAACCCTTTTCTCGATATTTCTATTAGGAACAGGAATACGCTTGAATATACGAGAAAACTCCTTGTGACGTCACGAGGCAGTAGTGTTGTTGATCCATTGGGAACGACTTTAGAGCTTCGTCCGCAGTGCGAGCTAGGAAGCTGGTGAGCTGAGCGCTATTTAGAGTGCTGTTATTGTCGTTACTAGTTATTTGCAGACTGTTTGTGTTGCTAAATATCAAAGAGGTGAACTGTTATTACCTGTGAATTGTTGTCTGTTTCCATTGGTAATCTGTGCAATGTCTGTCCTGTTTGCTTCCGGACTATTTTCTAAGAGAGTGCTGATGTTCAAACATGGATCTGTTTATAAATTTTAAAATTTTGAGTTTAATGTTGCTTGCGATTGTTTTCTTGCACAGTTAGTTTTATGAGTAGTTTATTTTCCAAATATGGCCATTTGTGTTGAAATTAAAACTGGAAGAATGTAAACATTTCTAACATATTTTTTATTTTTTTTTGCTTTCGATTAAACTGAACATTTTTTCCATTTTTTTTTCAATCTCTCTCTCTCTCTCTTTCTTTTTAAATATACAAAATATTTTTTTGATTTTTTAATGTATTTGAGGTCTCTGTGAAATAAAAATATAATTGCTATTAAAAGTGGCTAAATCTTTTGTTATTCAGCCATTTTTTAGTATCTGAAAACTGGCATTCAATTCGCATTCTTGATATCGTTCAATCTCTGAGCAATGAAAAAAAAAGGAAGGTTTTTTATTAATAGAAGAGGGAGTTGGGAAAAAAATGACCTTCGATATATTTAAAGCGTACTTAGCAGGATCTAAAAAAGATTAAGAAGGTATGGCAAAAAAAAAAAAAAAAAAAAAGTGTATATGTAGTCTTTGTCGACGTTTCTTTTTATACTTCTACATTCCCTCCGTCTTGGCTACTAATTGCTTGTAGTAACACTTTTTTTGTGGGATGTAAAAAAAGTCCCATGAAAACGCCTCCTAAAACCAGGAGCATTCTTGCTCTGATTTATCTGCAAGTTTTAAGTACAGTAAAGCCTCGATTATCCGGGCCTGATCAACCGATGTCTCTGTTAATCGAACCGGTTGCCAGAATATCGAACTGTAGGGAAACGATACTTGACCCTACAGTCATTTTCTCATGTTGTTAGATAACTGGGAAATTTTGTTTTGACCTTTATGGTCATTCATAATGGGGGGTCATTCCAAGATAAAAGCCATGTAATGGTGGTGTGGGTAAATGTATTTTGTGGTACAAAAGTAAAATTATTCTCATCTCACTCAGAATAGAAGCTTACTAAATATGATGAATTAAAATATTGCTGAGTTTAAGCATACTTCTAGCTTTGATTTGATATAATATGCTATGGAGAATTAATCAAGTGGTTTAATTTTTAGATTATTTAGAAAATTGCTTAGGGAACGATACTTGACCTAAAAAAGTTAGGGATACTCTGACCTCATCAAAGCTATTGCAGCTCCGATGTCGTAAGCACGAAGCACATCATTTAGGTCAGTTCTGTGCGTGGAGTTGTTGGCAAAATGGCAACCGCAAATAGAGAATAATTACTAAAATTGTTTGCTATAATTATTTGCTTCGAGTAAATTTCTTTTAATATGATATTCAAATAACAATAATTATTTTAGTAAAATTTTAAAAAGAATTGTAAAAACTATTTTTCCTACCAGTGAATTTTATATATTTAATTTTAATGAAAAAATAATTTTCCTGAACTTGTCATATACTCGTTTGGTTTTATTTAATGTCTAGCCATTTCTATTGAGTTTGTTTTTCTTCTTGATTTGAATCTTTCTCTTCTAATTTAAATATAATTTAGAAACGATTAAGTCTTTTAAGTCTCATTTGTAGCTTTAGCAAACATTTTTTAGACTTTCATTTTAGATATTTTTCTTTTTTCCTCTAATTCTTCCAAAACCGGAATTTCTTTAACGCCCAACGACGCTGCTACAGTTCCTTGCTGCATTTTTTCATTTAATTAACAATATTTTAATTTTTATTAAATTTTGATCAATTTAACTATAGCTCATTTTAATTTGTTAACTAGTTTATAATAACAACTGGTTTTATAGATTCCATATTGTTTATTAGTTTTTTAATATTTCTTTTCATAATAAATGTTTTGTATTAACCAAATTTCTGAATTTCGTGTTCTAAATTGAGGAGCAAAACATTCAAACCATGCTTTCTCCTTCAGATATATAATTTCAGGAAAGCAGAAACAAGTGCTCTGTAATATTTTTGTAAAACCCTAATTTTCAAGTAGGTTTATAATGGATAAAACTTGTTCTGTTGAAAATAATAGTATGCATACAGTTTAATGTGAGTTCAAAGAAGAAATCACTAACTCATTTTTTCTTTTGGAGAAAACATCTTGAATGTTTCTTCAATTATCAAAAGAATTTGAATACTTTTTTTTGATAGGTGTCAAGTATCCCTAAGATAGGGGATAATGGAATCTGAAGATTTCATGAAATATATTTATTTTATGATTAAATGCGAGATCAGTTTAGCATAAGTACATTTATCCTTCTTAAAAACAAATCTTTTTATGATGATAAAAATTCAATTATTTGAGAAATATAAGAAAAAGTAAAAGTCGGGTCAAGTATCCCTAGTTTCCCCTATATTTCATTTTTTAATAAAGACACCAAATTTTTCGAAAAAGGGTATTAAAGTTGACATTGAAGCCGTTTTTACTTTCTCGTATACGAAGTATACAAAAAGAAAGTATTGTAATCGTCAAAAAATTCGAACTCGAGATTTTGACGAATCTCCACGTTTTAGACCTCCCCGAGTCCAAAAAACACAATTTTGGAATTATGTCTGTCTGTGAAGAAGATAACTCGAAAACTATTAAAGCTACGGGAATGAAACTTGGTATGTGGTCTTTAAACATAATTTGTAGGTTTCTATCAAATTTTGGACAAAATCCGTCAACGGGAAGTCTGTGTCTGTATGTCCGATGTCATGCGAACACTATAACTCAAAAACTTGAATAGCTAGATGGATAAAATTTGGTACACAGTTTTATCGTCATGAATGTAGGTCCGTATAAAAGTTTGGGACAAATACGTCAACGGGTTGACTGTCTGTCGGACTGTTTAATCGCATACTTGTTAAGCATTCGTTTCAAAACCGATCTCCATACGCATGCGTCCTTAGCAGTCTGGTACCAAGGGGGAGGATTACGTCAGTTTGTGCTTGAGACGGAGTTTTTGATAGATGTTTTATCTGACTGTCTTGTTTTCGCTCGCTCGTATAATAGCGTATCTTGCTGGAGTGTGATGGAAAATAAATATTGCTAAGTTTTAATACATAGGCATCTATTTTTATATGATTCTTCACTTAAATATTTTACTATCACTATAATCTACAATGAAAAACCTTCTTATGGTCATTGCATTCTGGGTTACAGTTGGTTCGAACTTTTTATCAACGCAGGGGGAAGGGACATGACAAATTTTTGAAAAGTATACGAGAAAGTTTAGGGGAGGCCACTCCCGCTGGTTTATGGATTTTCATGATGCTGTGGCTTGTAAAAGAATCCTTCTTGGCAGGTTATATCAAAAAGCCATTGAAAGGATTTAAATTCCACTGAAATGTAATTGTTTTTACTTTCTCGTATAAGAAGTATACAAAGAGAAAGTATTGTAATCGTCAAAAAAAATTCGAACTCGAGATTTTGACGAATCTCCACGTTATAGACCTCCCCGAGTCCGAAAAACACAATTTTGGAATTATGTCTGTCTGTGAACACGATAACTCGAAAACTATTGGAGCTACGGGGATGAAACTTGGTATGTGGTCTTTACACAGAATTTGTAGGTTTCTGTCACATTTTGGACAAAATCCATCAACGTGAAGTCTGTCTGTTCGCGGTCATGCGAACACTATAACTCAAAAACTTGAATAGCTAGATGTATAAAATTTTATACACAGTTTTATCATCATGATTGTGGGACCGTATAAAATTTTGGGCCAAATCCGTCAAACGGCTGACTGTCTGTCGGTCTGTATAATTAACGGATTCTTTTCAAAAGTAATCTCCACGCTCATGCGTACTGGAAGCAATCTTCTGTGCACGCGAAAGCTATGGAGCATACATGAGTTAACATACTTTGTTCGGCTATTTTATTTAACGTTAGCAAAAACAGAACTTCGTTCGAAATCGGTTTAGGGAGAGGTTTTCATTTTCTTTTAGCGTCAGTATTGTATAATGTCAATCCAATGCGATTCATATTCATAAAAAGAAGTCTATTTCTAGTAGTAATTCAGCAAAAAATAAGTGCTTCAATCATTTTTTCAAATTTGGCCTTATTTTTAAGAAGGTTTGGCCTTACTTTGATCTGTCAACCCTGGTTGCGTGCATCTTACATTTCATTTAAGGTATCCGACTGGTTTAAAATCGTCTTTTTTGATGAAATTATCCAAAAAAATTTTTTTTTATGACTTAATTTTGTAGCCCGTTTAATCAACTTTCTAAAACTGTCTCACTTTTTACTCTTCGTGAATTACAAATGGAGTTACAGCTGTTTCATTACCGAACCGTAAGCATTATTTTATGTTGCATGAAAACTTTAAATGTGTTTTCTGAGAAATGATATTTTTGAGGAAAGCTGTCGACCGTAACAATGATTTCTCAAAAAGTTATTCAAGTATTGATATGAAATTTTCTGAGATTGTTTTCTGTAATATGCTTGATGTTTTCCTCTAAAAACTAAGGTCAATTTTAAAATCAAGTATTATATTTAAGTGCTTAAATATAAACAAAAAGCATTTTTTATGAAAAATTACCAGTTTAGTAACTATGTTCAGCTATATCTCAAAACTATTTTGAAGTACAAGAAATATAATAGAGCATAACACAGATAACTACCATAAAAATGTACTCCTACAAGGATTTATGTATATTTAGAATATGATTTTGTCAATGGCTGTTAGCGTAAGGCAAATATTTTAGTCATTTTTCTTCAAATTTCTCAGTTTTTTTAAAAAAATATTATTTTGAAAGCCTAATTTTAAAATATTTTCACAGTTTTAAAACATATGCAGTTGAAAAATAACATTAAAATATATATATATATAAGTTACTTTTCAAAAAAATGTCTCCGAACACAGTCGGATGTCTTTATGACGCCAACCACTGTCAATGCCGTAGGACAGATTCTATTCTAAAAAGGTTGTGATCTTCTGGTCTAAGAACTCATAAATAATCTTTCACAGAAAACGTTCACCTGGCAAACGGCAATTACACAGCGAAAGGATGCACCTGAGTTTGTCCTTGCACCTACTACAGTCAGTTGACTACCCCAAGACTTTTGACTCGAGTGATTCTTACCATGCGATGACGTCATCTGAAGCTGCCAGCTGTCGCTTTCTTGGAACTTCAGTGACGGCTTTCTTTTCACCGCATGCGGGGGGGCGTATAGAAAAAAAAAAAAGAAGCAAATTGTGGGTGTTGTCTCGGTAGAGAACGTGAGCCCGATTTCCATTTGTTTCTTTTTTCATTCAAAGAAGGGAGGGGGATTTTTTTTTTCTTGCAGTAGTAGACGTTCTGCAGGAAGTTCGAGGCGTTTTTCAATGTCTCCAGCAGTTTATTTTCATCGCTTGTTGTATGGCTGTTATAAATGTCAGATTTCAGTTGTGCTACGAACGGGAGTTGGTCTGTTAAGGTTATAAAGATGAATTTGGGGTTGGGATTTTTTTTGTGCGTGTGTCATGGTTTATTTTATTCGGGACTTATGTCAGTAGGCTTGCTTCATAGCGATTTTAGATGCTATCGTGGCCTTTTTTTACGACGTACAATAACCTTTTCCATACACGAGGGGTGCTCACGACCATCTTATCCAATAGGCTAACTATGTTGTATTGCAGGGGCATCACTGATTCAAGCGTGCCTAAAACTTTACTAAATTTATTTCATTTTAATTTTGAACCCAAATTTTTTTATTGGAATATAATTTTAAACATGTTAAAAATAAAAATATGATTAGTGCTTGTAACTGAACAGCCATAACTTTTTGGTCATGTTACATAAACAAGTTTATTAGTTCAAAAAATAATGCCGCGGAGATAATCAGTGAGAAAATCATGTAGTATTTATATTACACGGTTCTACGAAAATTGTGTGGTATTTATATTACACGGTTCTACGAAAATCGTGTGGTATTTATATTGCACGGTTCTACGAAAATTGTGTGGTATTTATATTACACGATTTTAAAATCTAATTTTTATCTACACTAAAGTAAAATAGATAGCTAATTGTAAATGAACATATCAATCAAATAAATAATTGTAAAAGTGTTAAATAAGGTGCAGAATGTTTATATATGTATAAACACATGTTATTGTCATATAAATTTATATATTATCTTAATATATAAAATTTGTTTACTTGACTGATACTTTTCTTATACTATAAATTAAAACGCATACTTTTGCAAATAATTCTAAAACTTTAATTAAAGTATAGAGTGTTTATATATATTTTATTATACTAATTTAAATATTAAGTATATTATATTGTATTTTTGTATTAAATAAATATACAAGATCGAGCAGAAAAAAAATACTTTTTTATAATTTAACCACTGAAATGAATCATGGGAAAATCGACGGTGGCGGAACCTGGGTTGTAAAATCTTATTTTGGAATACCGCACCGGGACCAACCAAAGTGTACGGTACAGCGCCAAACTTAAATTTTTTTAGCGATAAATTACCAAATGTGGTAGGTAACCCAATGGTTTTCTATTGCAACCAAGGCTTTCAATTGCGACCTCGGCGAGTTTTCCATGATTTGGCGCAATTTTAGCGAGAGATGTACCGTACACTTTGGTTTTACCAGGCGCCGACCTGCAAAATTGTAAAGCGTTAATCAGAGGAACTTTTTTATAAACTTTTCAATCTCTTACTAATGCTGCATCGACTGAAATTGCATGGTTGCCGCTATTAAATTTCCAATCCTCGCACCCAAATAAATTTTTATATTTCTTCAGGATTTTCTTTCCCACATAATTTAATCCAAATGGCCTACTGCGTTTTAGAGTTATCGTGTTACAGACATTGGTCTTTCCGAACTGGGGGAAATCTGAATTGTGGAGATACCTCAAAATCAGCAGCTCGAATTTTTCGACGATTACAAAACAATTCTCTGCATGCTTCGTAAAAACCATAACGTGAATAAACCAGCAGGAGTGTTCTCCCCTAAACTTTCTCGTATACTTTCCCAAAAAGGTGCCGTTTCCTCTTCCCCGCGCTAAAAAAATTCGAACGTATTGTTACCCAGAATCCAATGACTATCAGAAGGTTTTTATTATAGCGGTTGAAAAATATCTAGGTAAAGAATGAAATTCAAAGAGATGCGTACCGATTTTCCACTCTTGCCGGCTCAAGGACAAACTGACGTAATTCGCTACATATTTTTCTCGTGCACAGAAGATTGCTTCCAGTACGCATGCGCTTGAGATTACTTTTGAAAAGAATCCGTTAATTATACAGTCCGACTGACAGTCAACTCTTTGACGGATTTGGCCCAAACTTTTATGCTGACCTACATTCCTGAAGATAAATCTATCTGTGTACCAAATTGTATCTATCTAGCTATTCAAGTTTTTGAGTTTTAGTGTTCACACAAACGCGGGCAGACAGACAGACTTCCCGTAGACGGATTTTGTCCAAAATTTGATAGAAGCCTATAAATTGTGTGTCAAGATCACATACCACATTTCATCCCCGTAGCTCTAATAGTTTTCGAGTTATCGTGTTCACAGACAGACATAATTCCAAAATTGTGTTTTTCGGACTCGGGGAGGTCTAAATCGTGGAGATTCGTCAAAATCTCGAGTTCGAATTTTTTGACGATTACAATACTTTCTCTTTGTATACGAGAAAGTAAAAAGATGGTATTATTAACTCAAAACCGTCTTTTATTCTCCTCGCTAACGTTAAAAATGAGATACAACTATGAAAACAGAATTTTGTTGAAACATGATAGGTTAAATGAAATATGTGAGTAATTATAGAGCAAGCATTAACATGGCATTATTATTGAAAACCGCCTTAAAGTCGTTTCGCCAGTGTAGTATTCTTAGAAGAAGAGTCGCCGATTCAGACATTTTCCTCGTCTTTTCTGCGCAAACAAACGATCCGAAGCCGTTCCGGCTTTGTATAAGCTCCGCTGCTGGGATGCCACGAAATTCTGAGAATCTTATCTGTTAGAACGGAATGCAACCCCTCCTCCGTCAGCGTTGGGGGTCGGAATGTAAACGACTCTCTCTCGCCCCTCGAAGTGCCAATGGGAGGGCTGGTAATGGCATTCCTCTGGATATAAAAAATAGAATATTTCAAAGTATCGTTTGCTCCTGGCAATGCCAAAAGCTTGAGGATTTGGAGATTACGAGTGTCTTGGAAATATTTTATGGTGGGAGGCTGCGAAAATTAGGCCTCTTAAGTTTTAAAAAAAAATATTTAAGGAAAAAGCAAGAAAACTTTGAAAATATCATTTTTTCTTTCATTGTAAAAAGAAAATCACTCAGGCCCTGTGCACACATCCGATATTTTGTCGGGCAATTCATTAGCGGCAAAATGACGGAGCAATTAGCAACGTGAAGTACATTAGTAGCAGTTGTTTCGTGCACACATACCTCCGATTCCCCTTACGACCTCTAGGGGAAATGATGAGCTAAAGTATCTCGAATTACCCTTTTTGACGGAAAGTATTTGTGCTTTATCCGATTGCTATCAATGTAATGCAATGTAGGGGGGGGGGAGAGAATTTATTACTAATCACAATACTTTCTCTTTGTGTACGAGATAGTAAAGATTTGGTGCAACTTTTCAGATATTTCGAATAATAATGCTTGTAAAAAAATATCAGAAACCGGAAATTAGCTATAATCAAGGATGGTTAAATATAATTATTAATTACTTTTTTCCCACGTTTTAATGACTTTATATTAAATCATGCCATTAGTTTTTAACGTACTTGTCGGGGCCTATATTTGAAGCTACTAGAATTGACCGATCGAAATGATGTCTTGTTTTAACTCGACTGTTCGGTATTTGGTCTGTTTGTCTATAGATTTGTTATTCAATCGCTACCAAACGCCTTCCGATTTTCTTCTAATTTAGCGTGGATGTTCCTTGACGTCATTAAAAACGACGTATGTGTAAGGATTTTTATTTTTAATTCCTTTTCAAGTTGCTGTAATGGTTCCGTTTCATGTAATGATCAACTTTTTTCAACGATTCTAGCCAAATGGAACTCCATTCATAATGTCTCCGAAAATACCGATAATAGCAAATTACATTTAATTGTAATTTTGTGGACACTGTTAAAAGTAGACATTTAATTGTAATTTTGTGAATACTGTTAAAAGTAGACATATAATTGTAATTTTGTTGATACTGATAAAAGTAGACATTCAAGTGTAATTTTGTGAATATTGATAAAAGCAGAGAATTATGTAAATAATTCTCATTCTGAAAAAAAAGGATCTAAGCCTTTAGAAACTGCGATGAAGAGCAGACTACTGTTCACAGAGCTTGGAGAGTGCACCTGACGGAAGGTTAAAAGTTCTGACTAATAAAACGAATTTCAACGCTCACTGCTTACTCATATTACCATCACAATCCGAACCGCCTTCCCTCGCATGTGAAAACAGATTACTCAAATACCATCGAGTCGTAAACGGAAGACCTCCGCGGGATCACTTTCCTACCTGTTGCTTGTGGCGGTGCGCGAGCAAAGCGCCCACAAGATTTGTATTCTAACGGCAACAAAAGCGGGGGGAATGCGACCCGACGAGTATACGGCTTTGGGTTACAATGAACAGGAAATACGGGAGGTGTGCGTAAAAACTAGTTTTCCACGAAATTGCCTCAAACCACCCCGACGATGAACAACGTGACTCCGTGGCTACTTGCCTATGCAGACGAGCCGAATTGACAACAACTTACCTGAACTTCATTTTAGTGACAACGAGTTTTGTGGTGGCGCCATCTATTGACGAAATATCGAATATCATTAGAGAGGATTTAGTGGTGTATTGAAAAGAAAAGGTTCGATTGTTAAAAATGACAGTTTCCCAAGAAAAGGAATATGACTATATTTTTCTGTAGGGATATAAAATGTAAAAATAATTAAGAGTGGTTTTCTGTATAGAACAGAAATTTAGTTAAAACTTGGTTCAAGTTGTTTAAGTTTTATTTGTATTAACTATAAAACTCCGAAGGCCATTAATTTCCAATGTTAAAATAAGCAGAAGGGGCATTAGCCATAGGTTGCCTGCTTTTTTTCAGGTTATCTGCTATTTTTATTTACGGAGATTTTTAATTTTAGCTTCCAATTATTTACCAATTTTAGAAGAAACTAGTTATTTTATAAAGTTAACCAGGTATTTATAATGCTGGAAATCAAAGAATAAGTTTTTTTAAAAAAAGAAATGTTAATGAAACGAACACTCCGACTGGGTAAATAAACTGAATGCGTTGATTCAACTTTTTTACGTTTCTCAATTGACTGTTTTGTATGAACGGTTCCTATACATTTTTTCGCTCGAAACGAAAGACTCGCTACACCCTCCTTTAATCCGGATTACATTTGTTTATATATCTTCCATTTTTAACACAGAGTATGTTTTACAGCTGGTTTTAAAATGTTAAAAATGAGATGCAGAAACTTAATGTTTGAGCCCTCATGTTGTGACTTTATTTAAACTAGAGGTCGCCCAGCGGTCGAAATTCGACCGTAATTCATTAAATTTTTAAGTTTGAACGTTATTGAAGTTCTTTTGTCAAAGAGTATACCTCTATAATCATTGCATATAATTTTTTTGAATTTTATTCTATTATATCAACTGCGAGCGTGTACAAATACGTCATTTTGCATTAATTTTCGAATTATTCGAAAAATACGAACGATAAGAAAAATGAGTTATAGCTTGGCTAAGTCATATTTAAAAAAACAATAACGCGTTTTTTGACATTTCCTTGGGTTTTTTTTTATTGCTGTACTGGCCAGGTTTCGCCAAGGCTACACAGTTAATTTGCCTATCTTTTTCAAATTATATAAAATTTAATTAAAAAATTAATACAAAATATGAAATAAAGAAAACATGCTTCGTATTTTTTTCATATATTTTTTATTGAAACAAAAAAAACCGGGCGGTTAAAAAAATAAATGCTGTCCGACTGTTGTCCACAGTCTTTTATGTGTTTGACATTCAGTATGAACGTAAGCAAATGTTTTATTTTATTTTATGTATTAATTAATAATACATATTATATATAAATTCCTTAGTGTTAATATCTACTCTGTGCGACTGTTTGACTAATATGTGTTTGACATTGACAGATTTAAATCACCCGCATTTTGTATTTCACTCCGAAGAGTTTTTTAAAGAAATAATCTAAATAAATCCCCCTTGGAGTGGATTTCACTGCGGGGGGATTAAATCGATTACAAATCATCCATTCTGCATTTACTCCGCTAATTTTTTACAGTGTATGAACATGAACAATGAGTGTTTTATTTAATTTAATTTAATGTATTTGTAACACATATTATACATAAATTTTATCTTTCAGCACTCCTTCTCCATATGAACTTTAACTATGCCAAATCTCACACTCCTCCGTGAGCGCAATGTGCTTAAAAAGCGGTACAAAGTTTTCTCTTCATGTATTAATATATTGATTTAATTTATGGACATGAAACGTCATTTATATCCAAATGAATACAGCGTTTGTGTGGTGCAAAAGTTCGAAAAGGGAGGTGCCAAGTCAGATGTCGTCCTCGTCATCTGACCGTGGTTCCGAATTACGAGGTCCCTCTCATAATAGATCTCACGTTGCTTCAAGCTTAAGTCAAAAGTTAAAATTTCAAAGGAATTCTTTTTCGAAACTCTAATAGAAACAAAGCACTTCTCTGCTTGTAAAACGTTGCCACAAAATATCAAATTATATCATCACGATTGCAATAAATAATGAGATGCGCCGTGGCGTTCAAACTATATCACGTGCATTATATACCACTGACGTAATTTGCTACTTTCTATGAAAAAACGGAAATTAATTTGAAATGTATGATTAATATAATTTAAAATTTCTCGGGAAATATTGATCATAGCGAGATAAATTTTATACCAATCGATACAAAATTTTATTCCACTATTTTAGAGGTATTAAATTTGAAATTAGAACGACAATTACTCTTTTAAATTTAAAATGACTGAAATTTAGGTTCTCTAACAATGAAATAATGGTGTTTAACGTCTCGCAGTGCTATGACGCGAGTTTTATTGTTGGTGATGTCAGAGCGTTTCCGGATCACTAAGAGACAGATCTGGGCTATTATATTAATAATTTCCTTCAAAATAATCTACTTCAATATACCTCGAGCGAAGTGACGCAGAATTTTTTTTTTAGGTCGCAAAAATTCCGCATTTCTTACTTTAAGATTTTTTAAAAATATTTTCATAAAATTATATTGCTTTCAGACATTTTAATAAAATTTCTAAATAATCATTTAAATTTCTTTCATCGGTCGTTAATTAATGTATGTTTTACTTAAACAACTTCAGTAATAAAGCATTTCAGTATTTAATATGTCTTCTTATACTGGTCGAGACCTAAATAACTATCATCTATCATTAACTAAGGTGTTTATTATTTAAAAGGCTTTCATCTATCACTAATTAATGTCTATATGTCTTAAACTTTTGAATGGAATCACGTACAATAATTTTGGAGTGGCGAAATCTTTCGCAAGTCTTGCTTCTTTTAAGTGCTTTATTTTTTACTAGCAGTACGCGCACGGCGTTGCCCGTGGAATCGGGACTTCAACAAAATGGGGGAAAAAAAAAATGCCCACAATGACACGAAAAAGTTTTGAAAACAAAATCAAAACAAAAGATACACATCAGATTGCAGAAATGCATGCTGGGAATGAAAGCATATGACGTCACCTGCCGCGAGGAAGGTCACTCGTCCTGAGAAACTCTCGCTAGCAAAAGTTTGTAGTTTGAGCTGACCAGGGAAAAATTAATTTAAAAAAACGAAAAAAGTTATTTTAACCGTTCTTGTTTTAAATCCGACAGAAACGTTCCAGTTATAAGCTAAAAGAAATGAAAATGATAGAGATGTTAGAACGTCAGATGCGATGATTTGAAGAAATTTTTATTAAAAATTACCATAAAAATGACTTTTTCAAAAATTTCTCAAAATTCAGTAAATTACGTTAGGCGTACGAAACAAACTTCATTAGAACGGAAACCTTTTGTTCTTTCCAATGGTGTTACTGTTTTTTTTTTTTCCGTACAATTATTCGAAGCCATGCTATTGAGAAATGAGCGCGAAAAATCACCCAAAATATTAAATAAAAAAAATTTCTAGATTAAATTTTAACATTTCGGCTTCGAGGTGCATTCAGTCACCATTATGACTACCTGTGTGCCAAATTTTATATCTGTAAGTGCGATAGATTCGTCTAGACATCACAACACGCCACATCACACACTTTTATAAGTATAGAAGAGAATTAAAAAAAAAAAAAAAAAACCATCGTGGTTTCAGGCATTTCAATAACACTTAGTAATTTTCTTTCCTTTAACTTTAATGAATGTTTAGTTTTGTTATTTGTTAACAGTTTTTAGGTTGCGACAAATCTATTTGATTGAAAACGGGTTTAAAATGTTTTACCCCGAAAAAGTTTGAAAACTTTCTATAGAGAACTTCAAAAGCGGCGATAAAGGAAATCTAATAAAAACTTCCTCCAAGCATTTCAAGAATTTGCTTTCGTTCCGTAACTGTTGCTTCACCTGGACTTTAAAGAAAAAGTACTTTATTCTTCTTAATGATATGCAAATATTTTTTGAGCCGTCCGTTCTGGTTCATTACGAATGTTTTCGAATAGTCAGCTGACGGAAATAATCTTTTTGTTAGGTCACGTATTCGCATTAGAACATTCTCTTGATACCTGAGGTTCCTTATGGTCTTTCCTGCAAGTTTATACATACTCTGTCCCAAAAGTTTATAGAATCTAGTAAAGTATATGTTTTAGCAAAACGGAAAGGCACACAAACACCAATTACAAATACGTTTATTCAAACCATATGCGACTTGCATTCGACGAATTATTTGGAAAAAATAAGAATTTGTATTTCAATTATATAGCAAAATGGAAATATTAGGTGTCCCAAAAGTTTATAGAATATGACTTTTCAACAAAAGGTGCTCAATACAATGTTCTTAATAGCTTAAAGTCTTTCCATTTTTCAGTATGACATTGTATACACGTTTTTCCATCGACATAATTAAGGTTTGTAATAACTCTGGTTCCAAGTTGTACCATTCACTTTCAATAGCTGTCTTCAAGGCATTCACTGAATAAAATTGCCCTCCATTCTCATATACCTTCCGAGACATAATGCCCCACACATTTTCAATTGGGTTTAGATCAGGGCTCATCGGTGGCCACTCAAGAACAGTAACATTTTTCGAGTTTAAATCATTTTTCGTAACATTGGAGGTATGGATGGGAACATCATCATGCTGATATTACCAATTTCGTCCCCCTATGTTTTCTGAAAATGGCATAAGATGATTTTCTAGTGTTTCTATGTATTTAGGTGAATTCTGTCGGCCATCTAAAAAGGCCAAACCCACTTGACCGTTGAAACTGAAAGCCGCCCACACCATCACAGATCCACCACCACTTTGCCTACTGAAAAAGCTCCTGGGCTCTTTTCGTAAATCATGCCAATATTTTATATTCCCGTCAGGTCCATTAAGGTTCCATTTTTTTTCATCACCGAAAAGGACAGCCATCCATTTATCACCATATGACATATGATTACTAGCCCATTGTAATCTCTTACTAATGTGAAGCTTTGAGAGTGGTAATCGGCGGGCCATTTTTACGTGGATGAAATAACCAGATTCTATAATTCATCTATGAACAGTGTTCTGGAAGATTTGCAATCGGGAAGCCCCAGTAATTTCGCGAACCGACATTTTCTGACTTGAAAGCCATTCTTTGTATCTGTCTATCACTGCGAATATCCGTCACAAGTGGTCTTCCCGAACGAGGTTTTGACTCATATGGCGTCTTACGAGTTACTACACGATAAATCATGCTTTTAGAACGATTTAAAAGTTTCAATATTTCCTTAACAGTCTTACAGAGCAATTTCAAATGCAGAATTTTACTCTCTTCTTCATTAGAGAGCTGCTACGCTTTAGGCATCTTGAAACGCAGAACAAACGAACGCTTTCCTTTTCTTACAACGTATTTATTAGGCTCCAGATCGACGTCATGATTACCGATACCATATTTGCATAAAATTGCATTTGTCTCTAAACTTTTGGGACAGGTTATTTCAGTTTATTCTACGATTTAAAAATTGGCATTAAATATACGGGGTTGAACTGCTGTTTTTTCAATTTAATAGACATAACATATCTATACAGTAAGTTACATCGAAATATATCATATACAACAAAAAATATAAGTAAAATACAAGATTCTATAAACTTTTAGGACAGGGTGTACAGTGATCTCTCACTTATGCGCGGTTACAGGGGACAGCGAAAAACGCGCATAAGTGAGAGACGCGCACAAGTGAAAAACCACAAAAAAGGAGCTTAAAAGTAAAACATCAATACAAAGTACATATATTGTTAATACTATGTATATACTACTGAAAAATCTAAATAAGATTAGTTTCAAAATGCAAATACGTGTATAACTTCCGTTAATTATTTTTTAAGAACACAAAGAAGATGGAAATGCTTACATACCCAAATTTCGTTTTACTCCTATTAAATCAAAATAATTTATAATCGAGGATTGTTTTTTGTTTTCGTGAATTTTCAAAAAGAGTTTTTTCGAGTTCATCAAGACGTGAAAAAGTTCCTTCACATCCGGAATTGAACTGAAAATAGTCAGTTTCTAACGATTCTAACGCTACTGTGTGTGTTGGGGGAACTTTTGCCGCATCTTCATCATCGTTATCCTCCTCTTCATCTTCTTCACCACCATTTATTTCAGCTGCAATGCCTCCAATTTCCCGCCATTTTAAAACGTAGCCATCTAACCAAAAGTACAAAGATGGTTCTTTCGGAAGCGATCAATGCCACGTGGTACGTACCGTACTAACCTCTCTAATTGGCTGCTGTATAATTGCGACTTTTACAGATGTCAATCACAAAAAACCCCACGTACACCCCTGTGTATAAGGTAGAGGAATGTGTTCCTGGAATTTCAACAATAGGGGAATGGCAAGGGAATGCATTCCTAAAAGCTGAATAAAACTCTTTGAATTAAGAAAATTTTTGCGACGCGCATAAGTGAGAGGTGCTTTTTCAGTGCAGCGCATAAATGAATAAGAGTTATCATTGTTTTCCTATATCCCTGGTCGGGACCACGAAAATAACGCGCATAAGTGAAAAACGCGCATGAAAGAGCGTGTATAAGTGAGAGCCCAGTGACAGAATCACCGCGACGCTGCGTCACACGTCGCAGATTTTGGACAGTGTCTGCAGACTATTTTGTAATAAAGTTTATCATGTGCTCATAAAATAAATCCCATCATGAAAAATATCAAAGTTATTAATCACACTTTCACAAGAACTTAACAATTATTATATAACGCACATTGCTAAAATAAGCAATCCTCTCGCCCTCGAGCAATTGTCGTTTTCCGCCCCATCTTTCTTCCCTATGCTGAATGGGCTTCCCTAGCTGTCCTAGTGATTGCGATTTGACCTAGAAGTACGCTAAGTGTCTCATATCGGTATTGGTCACGGCCGATATTTTCTACGCATTTCATTCTGGCACGGAGCTTTTGATTTCTGGAAATTACACGTGGTTTTTACTTTGAGATGGCTGCATATATAGATAAAATTCGTTGTTTTGATTGCGATGCTACATTAATACGAAAACTCTTACAGCAGCATTATTTACGCCAGTATGAAAATAAACCTCCGAAGTTTCGATGGATCTCTACGGCTGCAATTCAATCATTTTTTAAAAACGGGAGCGAAAAAAGAACAAATTCTGAAATTGATCAAGACGAGGAACAGAGTTCAAGTCAAGATTGCCCCAATTTTAAACGTTCTAAGCCCGACATTTTGGGAAATGAGGAAGAAGAAATTATCCCAGAACAGACGGACACCACCAAAATTACCATTGAAATTCCGGATTCCCTGGAGTCGCCCAGTCCCGGTGTCACAGAATTGCTGCAGAAATTAATGACGCAATTTTCAAGTTGGAACAACTTATGAGAGTTTTTATTGCAATTAATGGACCACCAGCTGGTTATAAAAGTGTAAGAAAATTGTTAAAAACTGCATTAGTTAAGGAATTCATTATTATACACACTTTCAAAATTTATCTACATAATGCAAAATTCCATAAAATCAAAAGTTGCATCAAGAATTCTAGAGGATGGTAGCTCTGTTCTTTCTTGTTTTAAATAATAAACAATGATACTATGAAATCTTATATATGCATAGTTGCAGAACAATTTATCGGTTTGCATACAAACCATTAAAATGCATATCAGGATAAATGTGCTAATAAGTTTCCAAGTTTTTGTTTTGTAAAAAAAAGCAATTATTTATTGCATTTTACATTAAAAATATACAAGAAAGACATTTTTTGACGTGCGTAATTTTTTTTTACAATAAGCAGGAGGAATAAATTTTTAAATAACATCTAACATATTGAAGAATATTTCATTTATATTAGCTAGTGATGTATTATTTTGAAAAAAATCACCAAAACAGAAAGACACCAAGTGCTGTGTCTAAAACGGAAAAGTATCCAAATATAATTTTCTGCATAAGTATTTGTATAATATGCTTAATATTACTTCTGAAACAACTTGATACTTCATTATTGTTAATTATCTTCCCAAAGAAAAGATTAATCTTCATATGCTTTTGTTTATTAATTTATACAATACAAATAATAAAGATGTTATATGGTTTTTAATTTATATTTGTCATATTTTAATAGTTATAAGTTGATATAAGTATTTTAAAAAAAGGAAGCAAAATATTTATAGTCGCGCAATATTCTGCAGACTATTTTTAAGAGACCCAATCTCCGTTGCAGACTGTTGAAAAGTATTCTGCCACTGGGAGTGAGAGGTCACTGTAATTGGGATTTCCGTCCATCCTAAGCATGCGGGATTAATGGTGGCAATATGCAGGGTGTCCACACTTATCGTGATCCAATAGCTAATTTCTAAACCGTTATTTATCCCATTCGAGGATCTTGTGCCAGGGAAAGTCAAATCAACTTCAACTTCTAAACCGTTATATCTTCTGAAATTACGGCTGTTTATTTTGCACTCAAGTACATTGACGTGCATGAAATTAAAGAATCCATTTTATACACCGATTCTATGAGTCAATTGGAATCTTTACGTTGCTCCTCAACTCATAATCCACTCATTAACTCTATGAGCCCTAAACTGCCTCAAACCGCCCCATTCGACAGATGCCAGACTCAGGCGGTTTCAGGCGCTTGAGTGAATTTTACGGGAGAAAAGTGGATCCTTTCTTTGTTGACAATTGATAGCCTAAACTTGGGTGTCGTCCTCCTGGAATTTTTGTACAGAAAGGAAGGATTTAATTCTGGTTTCGTGAACGAAAATTTACTTCAGTTTTTGAGGTACTAGAATTCTCCCTGTAGAGAGAGTTAAAGAAGTTAAAGACTTCTATAGGCATTTACTTTCAAAGGGGGCTCGGATTCTATTTTGATGGGTTCCCTCCCACGTTGGCATTATCGGAAATGAATTAGCAGACAAATCTGCAAAATCGGTTACAGAATTCTTGACACGACCAATTGTTTATGCTGATTTCAGATCTGCTGTTAATCAGTGGTGCCATTATCAGTGGCAGGAAAAATGGAATATGGAAATAAATAACAAGCCCCATGTCATTAAACCGATTATCTCGCATTGGGTTATGAAACTTAGACGCTGTGACGTCATGTTAACCAGACTTCGTATTGGACATACACGCTTGACACATAGATGTTTTCTCTTTGCGGAGTCTCCTCCAACATGTAGCCATCGTGGTGACATAGTGACTGTCAAACACATTTTAATGGACTGTGTTGCTTTAAATAGACATCGGTTGAGGTACTTTCGCTCCAGCAGTTTTAACTTGTCATTTTTATTGGGAGAAATTCCACATTTTAACCTCTTCATGTATTTGAAGGACATTGGTGTCTTCCATGATATTTAGTTTTCATTTCTGTGATGTGGTCTTTTTTAAATTTCTTGTTTTAATATCTTTGTGCTGTCGGTTCATTCACCTTGCGTTTTTCACTTGGATTTTAACTAACGATTCATTCAAGCACTTATTTTCTGTGCAGATTCTTGGTTTTCGGCGCAGCTTATCCCATTCGAGGACCTTGTGCCAGGGAAAGTCAAATCAATTCAATTCTAAATCGTTAGAGATAGACATATAGTTCCAATTGGAAAAATGCTTTAAATGAAGGGAAGAATTATATTTGATGTTTCTTGAGTCACTAAATATATTTCTGAAAAAGTTACGAATTCTAACTTTTTATACGCTCACCCAGTCCTATCAGTTATATTTAGTAAAATATCTTTGACACTCTAACATTTTAAACAAAAAAAGTCCCGCTCTTCTGCGACTAAAAGTGAGCGAGTTATGACGCTTTGAATTTCATGATTTTTAACCAATCAACGGCCTCGTTGAGCAAGCGCTGAACAATAATTAGTAGATCGTCTTCACGACGGTTATTGAAATGGTGTAAAGTGGTCTAAATCGGTGATATCAAAGCTCCATAACTCGGTCAGTTTCAGTCGCAAAAAAATGAGATTTTTTTTTTGTTTAAAATGTCAGAGTTTCAAAAATATTTCACTAAATATGATTAATAGGACCGGGGGACTGCATAAAAATTTAAATTTTGTAAGTTTCTCAGGAATATATTTATTAACTCAAAAAACATATAATTCTTCCTTTCATTCAAAGCATTTTTTCCCTTCATTCAAAGCATTTTTCCAACTGGAACTATATATCTATCTCTAACGGTTAAGAAATTAGCTATTGGACCCACGATAAGTGTGGACACCATGTATAACAACATAAAATAATAATATTAGAAATATAAAAATCAATACTAATAGTATAAATAAATATATTATATTGACGTAAGAAAAGTAACTACAAAAATAAAATAATAATAAATAAATAAAAAGAGGGAAAAAAAGATGTTTTTCGCCGCCTCCTTTGCATTTACCCAATGTTTCTTTAAGGGGGTCCTCAAACAACACCCCCCCCCCCCCCCCAGCAACGTGAATCTTTCCGTCACATTTTCATGAAAATGCGTAGAATTTGCTCTCATTACTATTGAAATACTTAAAAATGGAACTGTATTAGTTTTTTTTCTAAATAACTTCTAACCACCTCCCGATAACCGCCTTTTACATACCTTCGCATTGTGAAAATCGGCTCCTATGCCAACTTTGATCCCTTTGTCTGACTTCATTACCATCTTCTGTACTTATAAAAGGCAATGTTTGAGTCTGTGCGATGTCCAGACGAATCTATCGCACTTACAGCCATGAAATTTGGCACACAGGTAGACATAATGGTGACTCAAGGCTTCTCGAAGCCAGAATTTTAAAATTTAAACTAGAAAATTTTTTATTTAACGTTTTGTGTTGTTTTGGGTCACTTTTTGGCGCATTTACGGCTGTAGTATCTTTTCTAATGATCGTTGTAAAATAATCAATGTACCATCGGATAGAACAAACAATTTTCATTCTAATGAAGTTTGTTTTGAATTTCCAACATAATTTACTGAAATTTGAGAAATTTAGTTAATATTTTTTTTATTTGTTTGATTAAAACGGTGTCTGATAACTTGCAAAGGTACACAAACACAACATTTTATTTTACTTGACTGATTTAACCTTTTCTTTTCCAGGATCGGCTGAACTCGATAATGGCACTACGAATAATCTGAAGCTTGGCTTGCAATTGGCGTTGAAGGAACGCGATTCCGTGCTTCGAGAAAACGCTGCTGCTGTTCAGCAGCGTGAATCCGCACTTCGCCAATACAGCGAGATGAAGCACGAAAGGGACAGAGCTATCGCCAATTTGGAATCTTTGTCGCCAAAGTTATCTAACAGGTACGTGAATTCATGGTGAAATCTGTTATTAATTTGCATAAAAGTGAATATTCCTCCAACTTCCATTAAGACAGAATGTTTAAGACATTATTTTGTCTTCAATAAATGAATGGACTACAATATTAAGTAGTTTATTTATATTTACGTCTCGTTTTGAAGCAAGGCGATCGCTATTTTGGGACGGACCGCGATAAAGTCAGTGGAAGTAGATCCGGCCCGAGGAGTTGCGATCGCACAAGACCCCAAGTCGCGGACTGATTTAGCAAAACGAAAAGTGATTGCATTGATTTAACGAAATCAAAATTTGTCGTCGAGTTTTGTCTTACAGGACACCATGTTACAATATTTATTTAAAAATAATTTATTTGAATTGTATGCAAATTTTGCTTCTGTTTGGAAATTGTACTGACCTTAGCAAATACCGTCGCATCTGCAGAAAATTATTTCTCGAGATTAAAAATAATAAAAAATTACTTGATATCTAGCATTAGTGAAGAACGATTGATCTTTCTAACCATTTCATTTATCGAATTCGAATTAACCGAAAAAATAAATTGTGATATTACCGACGAATTCGCTATAAAACATCTAAGAAAATGAAACAAAAATCGCATATTTTAAACATATTCTAGTAAGGTCTCATAACCAAATTGTATTTATGAACCAAATATTTTTGTTTTTTGATTTTTTTAACTATTTTTTTGTTTGATTGAAATATTAACATTCTAAAATTATTTAATTATTTATCATTATCATGTATTCCTTTAGTCTTTACTTCACCAAATTATGCAGATAATGAGTAGCAAAAAGCGATATATTATTCTATTGAACGAAACTTTTTTCAAGGCCCCGCAAGTTAGTGATTTGTCGTTCACTCCGAAACGAATCGAGGATCCGGATCCTCAAAAGGAACGATAGGACTCGAGTCCGACCAAAAGGAACGGACTTGCCGAAAGAAACGGTTTCGCCAAAAGGAACGAATCTGTTTCTCGTTCCGGACTCCTCGTTCCAGAGTGAACGAAATCTGCATCAGGGCCTACTCTTGTTCGGGCTGGCCCTGAATAGGAGGCTCCGTCTCCTGTTCTCCCACTGCGCCCCTCCAGGAAACTGCTAAATTAAGACTATGTAATGAAGAGAAAGCAATCTAAATTTCGACTTCGGAGTTATTTTTTAAACACTTTTATTGAACTTGACTTGTTACGTGCTTGTAAAGATGGAATTTTGTAATCGATTTTTTCACTTGCATCGTGATATACTGGAATTTGAAATTTTGCTCATTCGTGTGTTTTCACTAACAATACACTATTTAAATATTCTTAGAACTTGGTTATCATCTATTCGTAAGTTGTTACATTTTGATTCGGTATCGCATGGCTCCATCTGGTAGCAAATAGGGAATACGAATATTCGGCAAGTATTTGGCCTATTCGGAGATTTTGCTGAATACTAATTAGATATTTGGCCGAATAACTTCAAGGTAATAATTTTTTAATGTGCTTTTATATGTATACTATTCAGTACATTTATTAAAATATCTCCCAGCATTTTTCCTATTTTAAGTTGCATTGTTCATAAGTGTATTTAATAATGCTGCGTATCATTTATCATTGTAAAGCTTGAGATTATGATGCAAGAACAATAATTGTTCAGCATTTTTAGGAAGAAGTCTGTTCTGTTTGGTTTCTTACATATATATTATGAGCTTCAGAAAATAACTTCGCACTATATACTTTGCTTCCAGAAGCTGAAAGATATTTTCTTGCTAAATTCACAAATCTTAGAAATCCCCCCCTTTTTTTTCCCAATCAAGTGGACATTCCATCCCAGCTATTTGAATTTCTTATAAAAATAGAAATTTACTTCTAATAACTTTAATTTATCCACTGAGTTTAATTTTGTGTTTGTCATTGCCATGTCCTGCAATGATGACAATGAGTCCAAAATAAAGAGGGTTTCTCGCATTTTATTCTTGGAGTTATGATATTTATGATTTTACAATAAGTGCAATTTAAATGTGCAAATAATAATAATAAAAAAACCCCCATTTTTTTCATTTAAATTTTGATATTTCAAATCAAAAGTAAAATGTTTTTAAAAAGTAGGTATTTGGAGGCCGAATACTTACTATTCTACCGATTATTCGAATTCTGCCGAATACTTACTATTCTACCGAATATTCGAATTCGGCCGAATGCGTACTATTCTACCGAATATTTCAATTCGGCCGAATGCCTACTATCCTACCGAATATTCTAATTCGGCCGAATGCCTACTATTCTACCGAATATTCTAATTCTGACGAATACCTACTATTCTACCGAATATTCCAATTCGGCCGAATGCCTAGGGGAGACTTGATCATTAGGTCTAAAACCAGAGAAAAAAATGCAATTAAGTGTCTGAAACTGGCAACACTAATAAAGTGATTCCTTATCAGCAGATATGACAACAGAATTTCAATCAGCCACTTTTATTTTTGTTGCGAGAAAGGAATCTCTGATTTCTTATAGTGAAACTTCTTTTGGAGTAGGTAGTATACGTTTCTTATTTTTTGCTAAATATAACTAGATTACTTACGTTTATTGATATAATATACTAACATTCCTTACTGCTTAAATGTTATTTACATCCAATACAGTTTCTTTACTTTTGATTTAACAATTCTTTTTCCAACACATGCACATTAGGGACACATGATCCCCCATTGTATGGGGAGACTTGATCCTGGGATCAAATGTCCCCAAAGTTAAATTATATTAATATTAACAATTTTATTATCCCCCTACTGGCCATTGTGGTTTTCAAGTCGCATTTAGATAATATCAGTATTAGTTAGAACATGGTTACCTTGATTTTGGATGGTTGACAAAGGTAGAAAGTTACTATGTGGCTGCACATGATGGTTAGCAAGAACATGGTGACGGTTTCATGGAAAGAGGAAATTAGTCATTCCGTAGGAAAAATTGAAAAGAAGATTACATCATCTGAATGCGAAATAAAGAAAAAAAAGAGGACTTCATTCCAACCAATTTATTTATCCAGAAAATGTTGACATTAGTGTTGTGGACAATGACGACATTGTCAAAAAACTACCTAAACCAGCCATGCTTGGTGGAACTCTTCGAACTGCAAGAATTTTAACATTTATTTTTGATTTTTCAAGCTTTGAAAATGTTATTTGATCATTAATTTCAGCGATAACAATCATTCATATGGGAAACGCTTATTTTCAATAATGTAGAATTTTCTAAATGTGTCTTTCTCCCTTTTTTACATGTTAGTCAACAATAAATTTGATTTGGACTACTTAATTTGAACCATTTCAATTAATCTGTTTCAAGGATCAAGCCTCCCTGCAATTGGGGAGACTTGATCCTTTTTCTAATTGTTGGAAAACAATTTATCTTTATTTTAAAAATGGCTTTTCAAAAATAAAAAACTACAACAAAAAAGACAAATAAGCCTTTAATAATGACTGAAAACATTTTTTAAAAATTTTGTTTTTCCAAAATAAAAATTAAAAACTGAAAAAGGATCAAGTTTTCCAAGTCTCCCCTACTACTCTACCGAATATTCCAATTCGGCCGAATGCCTACTATTCTACCGAATACTCGACATTCGGTCTGAAATTAATCACTATTCGTTACATCCCTAGTAGTAAATTCAGTAGGCAGTGGATCTCCAGATTAAGAATTCAAAATAATTAATATAAAGAAAATTTCTCCTGTTAATGATTACCATCTGAGCATTTAATGCTCTTTTCAAATTGAAATCTTGCCTTATTCAATAGGTAAACTCATTGTTAACCATAGCTACTATGATGCGTACATAAGTTAATGTAATTAATATTTATGAATGTACGCAAAAACTAAACACTTACTTTTTTGGTATCTTGAGTTAATAACTAGCCACAGATATTCATTTAAAATAAGTATCAGTTTAAAAAAAAACGCGTTTAAATGCAAATTCAAGCATATATTTAAAAAAAAAAATTCAATGACTGCCCTAAAGTTAACTGTTAAATAAGAAATTAACATTTCTTATTTTAGGATAAGGTGCTGTATGACAGTCTCAGTCAATAGCACAAAACCTTGTTAAAATGCAATTATTTGAAAATTAATTTAAATAACACGATTTTTTTTCTCTTAAATTTCTCTTATGTGTGTGTCTTGATAAAAAAAAATTGTGTTTTGTTTTCTTGTTTAATATTAAAAAAATAAAAAAGCTATGCTACTTTAGTTTTGGTAACTCTTTAAAAATTGCACAATTCTGATTATATATTACAAAAAGGCATTAAAAAATGTTTTTATTTTTTTGTCAGAAGTTTCTTAAAAATCAACGTTTAAAAAAAATATTGTAGATTTAAGATTCATTTAAAATTGACATTAATAATTAAAATCAAATCTTGCCACACATCCTCCTGATTATTTTAAAATTTGACCAGTAGATGGCAGCACGACATTGTGGTGATGTCAATATGAAGTTTATCTCGATTTCATTGAAAGAGAAATATTTTTGGCATAGCTTCTTTTCACCTACTTATTTAATTAGAATTCTCTTCGCCTACTTATTTAATTAGAATTCTCTTCACCATACATCAAACGAAATTTGCTTTGAATATTACAGAAAATTATTCGTTCTCTTGGTAATCATAGTAATGCCGATGCCAATTATTTCTTATATTTGTTTTCTTGTAATTCAGAGATAGTAATTTTTGTAATCGTCAAAAATTTCGACTTTGATATTTTAACAAATCTTCTCATTTTAGAACTCCCCGAGTCTGAAGAAACCATCTTTAGAATTATCATGTTCACAGATAAGGCAGAACACAAGAATGGAGTGAATATCAAATTTCATTCTTCTAGAATGAAATTTGATATTATGCGAATTGATATGTATTTGATCTTTACGCCAAATTGCAGATGTGCATCAAAATTTGGATGAAAGCAGCCGAGGCGAATCCATTCAATATTATTGTGAATACACTTCTATATATTTAAAATAATTGGCAAAACCAGAGGACCAGTGCCCCAGCATCAACCCGTCAACCGCTTTCGACAATTTTTATTTCATATGGAAGCTTATAACAAGTTATATGTCAGCAGTTTTTAAAAATACTCTTTTATTAGTGTAAAACAGAACTTTTTATTTTACTTGTCGGGTTTTAGTCTAAATTTTATGATTAATTATTATATATATTATGGAATATATATGTAATAATCTCGCTTAATTTTGCTTTAAATTCTAATATTATATATTTTAAAGTCGCTTTTCTTAAACTCCAGTTTCGTTTTATTTCCCGCGCTGGAGGTATATTAAATCTCGCATTTTGGCATATTACTAAAAGAATATTCTAATTACCTCCACGCGCCCACATAAATCGCAAAATCAGCGACTTGTTTGCACCATACTTTTCCCTAAAACACTTACGTAATTTACTAAAAATATCTATTATTCCCTTCACTTTGATCACGTGTCGAAATGTTAAATCCCTGCCTGAGAAAATGCAGGGATTTTCTGTTCTCTTTTGACTTGAAAATTTAAACTAAGATGCACGTATGTCCGCCACTCTCCTTAAAAATGACTTAAATATTTGGATAATAAAAGAAAATTAGTTAATAACTCGACTCGTTAATGATTACAACAACGAAAACATTATATATATATATATATTAATAATTATGGAATCTTCAAGTCTCTTTTTCTCAAATTCACTACTATAGGTGGAGGTATGCGTTTCATTTTTTCAAAATTTAATTAAAGTAATCGAGTAACTGATCATTCAAATATGAAAATGTTAAAATAGTGTGTTATCGGTAACACTCAAATGTGCAGAATTTCTAGCGTATCAGGAAATGTATGTAAAATCGATTACAGAATTCATCTTTACAAGCATCCAACAAGACAAGTTAAGTAAGGCTACTTGCACACACGCCGAGTTTTGCAGACCGGTTTGAAAATGGTCTACTTTTGCAGACGATGCGTTCCTTGCACACACGCCGATTCGTGTCGACCGGTTTTGAAAATGCTCGGTTTTTTGCAGACGATGCGTTCCTTGCACACACGCCGATTCGTGTCGGTCGGTTTCATATCGGATGTGCATCAGGTCATTCTCGAATACAGTTTTTTTTCTGAAGTTAAAATGAATCCAAAACGTATTGCTGCTATGTGGTTGCTTTACCGACGTCTCAGGCGTCGTAGGATTAAGAGTAATTACTGGGTTCATGCAATCAACCAGAAAAGGGAGCAAATAGGAATATTTCATACACTTTTGAAAGAACTTCAAAAGCATGAGAACAAGTTATTCAATTTTTTTCGCATGACAATACCATCATTCAACAAACTGCATCAATGGCTTAAAACCAAAATTATTCGTAAGAATTCGAAAATGAGAAATAGTATTACATCAGAAGAGAGACTTGCTATTACGTTAGGGTAAGTAAGGTTTTTAAAGCAGCAATGAATATAAAATTATGAATATAAAATTATATATTAATATATATATAATTAAAAATTCAATTGAAATCATATTCCAGAACGAAAAAAATGTTTATTTTTGAGGCGGACACCTTAAAAATTGACTTGGCAATAAAATCAAATTATAATGTATTAATATTGTGGAAAGCAATCACTTCGACATTCGAAAAAAAATGAATTTCCATTTATTACGTTAATAAATCAAAACTAAAAGAGAAACCAACGTAAAAACAACAAATTTATATTTACTTCTAATGTTTCTCAGTGTTTGTTGAACGTCATATAAAACGACAGTTTACATTATACAAAATTCAGGCACATAGCCTCGAAAGCCTATATTGGGTCATAAATTAATTGCAAAGTTCAAGTGTTATCTAGTTCTTAAAACTATACTAAATTTCAACTAAACAGAAATGAATACTAAGTGAATTATTAAGTGAATGCAATGAAAAACAAATACTTGTTTAGTTTTCCATTTTCATCTATTAAGTTTTACTAAAATGTTTCTAATTTCATTTCCGATTATCGTTTTTGTAAAATAAAAGAAGTTTTGGGATTAGATGTCATATAGTATGGTCAGTTATTTGACTCCATTACGTACATTATGTAAACAATGAACAAAATAGGCGCAATGCCGCTAACAGAACATGGGTTAAATAATCTACAGCAATCTGAAGTTTAAAATTACGTTGTTAAAGCATCCATGAATATAAAATTATACAAGATTCAATTGAAATCATATTCCCGTCGAACAAGCTGGTCGCCGAAGACGGCTAATTCAAACTAAACGAACTCTAAATCGCAACTAAAAAGAAATAAATATTAAGTTAGAACACTGAAAAACGCTTCTTTGTTGTGCCCTTTTGTACATTCTTGTTCAAAAATACTGTCGTCAAAACAAATGCTTGTTTAGTTTTCCCATTATCAGCTATTAAGTTTTACTAAAAGGATTCTAATTTCCTTTCCGATTATCGTTCTAGTAAAATAAAATAAGTTTTGGGATTACATTAAGAAATAAAAGTGAAGTGAAACGAAAAAAATTGTTTTTGATTTTCGGCAGAAAATTGGTTCGCAACTTAGGCGGACACCTTAAAAATTGACTTGGCAATACAACCAAATTATAATGTGTTAATATTAAAAATTCTTGTGATAATAATCTAACACTGCGGAAAGCAATCACTTGTACAGTCGAAAAAATTTGAATTTTCATTTATTGCGTTAATAAATCAAAACTAAGGGAGAAACCAAGGTGAAAACAGCAAATTTATATTTATTTCTAAGGCTGCCGGAGAGTAAGGTTGTTTTGAGAAT
>BGPR01012788.1:17909-38990 GCA_013235015.1 Araneus ventricosus | reverse complement strand
ATTGAGCAATCTATGTGTTACTAAAGCTATATTGAGCAATCTATGTGTTACTAAAGCTACATTGAGCAATCTATGTGTTACTAAAGCTATATTGAGCAATCTATGTGTTACTAAAGCTATATTGAGCAACTAATTTCTAAATACAGAACGCCGCCCCATGCGCTTTGCCATTACAGCAACCAAACCGGTTGAATACTAACTTGTGAATACAGAGTAAATCCTTTAACATTTTTGTTATTTGTTAAATGCATACTATATCAAATCAAAGATACTGTATCATAAAAAAAAAATGCCTGGAAATTGAATAAAAAATAATTCAATTTTTGAATAAATAATTTAGCAGTTAAATGGCTAGCTTCTTTATTGTTATACTAAATGAAACAAATTGAAAATCTCAAATACAATTTTTTTCAAAACTGATTTGTAAGGTAAAAATGTCAGCAAAATGCATTGTGTCATATCAATTAACATTGAGCATATTTTGTTTATCATTTAAGATAATGTTAAAACTAAATAATGCTATATAACTGTAAGCTAATATAAGTGTCATGCATGTTATACTTCGTCGTAAAAGAAAATTTACTTTTTGTGTACCATAGACTGAGAACTGTTGCTCTAGAATATATGGAATTTCTTTTTAGCATCCTGTTTCTCAAAAACAATGAAAGAGACAGATCTGAAGAATAAAATTAGGTTAATCGATTTTTAAAACCTTTTTTCCTTTAAAAAAAAAATGTTTCTGATCAGGTTAGAAAAAATCTGATCACCTTTTTCAGTTGTAAAAGTTTTGAAAATTGTATAATCCTGAATTTCATGAATATATTTGTTTTCTACTATCTTACAGTATTTGAGATTTTTATGTAAAAGTACAATTTTAGCTTTTGTTATGTAAATAATGGAGACATACAACATTTTTGTGTGAAGTTATAAAATAAACTTATCTTTTCTCAATGAAAAATCTTGTAGTGTTTCATTTATAAACTTAGTGCTGTATATGTTGTTTGAAATAAAAGCAACTTTTTAAACAGACTTACTGAAAAGCACCGTTTCTAATTGTGTGCATTTTTATGTGTACAACAAAATTTTATAGCCTGATTTTATCAGGAAGTACATTAAAAAATTCTAATTTTATCATTTTTTAGGAAATGCTTTGAATTAATATAAAATTCATATGTAAAAAAATATCTTTATTATTGTAACTTTTTAAAATACATGGATTTTAAGTATTCTTATTTATTTTTTTTTTCATCATAAAATACCGTGCAACTTTTATATTTTTTTTCTGTTTATGAATGTGAAATTCTACATGTCTGTTACAAAAGTTTTGATGAAATTAAAATTTACTAGTTTCATTAAAATTCCATTATTTCTAAAAATATGTATGGCATTCTACCACTCTTAAACAAACAACAAATTTAAATGTACAAAATAAATATACAGTATGCATTTTTCTAAAACAAGACTGGTTTTTCCATATTCTGCAATTCCATTTGCACTTCATAGTTTTTAGTTTTAAAACTCCTATAAATTCCTAATAAAATGCATGTAAATAAACTAATTGCTGCAATAAGACCAATTACTATTAAATGAGTCTTGTAATTTGGCACTTCATAGATGGTAATATCTAACTGCTGATGGCAGCACGATTCTTCTGTGAATTTTAAACACATGTACGTACCTGAATGGTGTCTCCGAGAAAGAGGTATGTCAAAATTTAAATTTTCTTCTTTGTTCGATTCTTGTAGCAACGGACTGTCACTATCATTGTATTTATACAGCTTTAAGAGTCCATGTCCCGATGAATTAACTGAGGAACAAGATAATGTCAAGTTCGTACCTTCTGGCACTTTTCTGGTGATTCCTGGTGAAAGCAGGAGATCGTCTGAATTGCAGGTACGTTTAAAGCAAAATTTGATGGTCGATTTTTCGTCTTGTTCTTCGAGCTCTTCCGTTGTTGATGAAGGTTGAGTAAATTGCACAGAAATTTCTCCTGATCCTTCAATATCCTCAGTAGTTGATGTTATTTTGTCTGTATATTCCGTGGGTGATGTCTCTTTGTTGGCATGTTCCGAAGTTGATACCATTTTGTCAGCATGTTCCGAAGTTGATGTTGCTTTGTCAGTATGCTCGGAAGTTGTTATCATTTTGTCGTATTCCTTGGTTGGTGTCACTTTGATTTTATCTGTTGACATTTGCAGCTGCTCTGGTGTTGTGTTGTGAATTGCAACAGTTGAAAAAACTTCTTCTATTTGACCACTTCCCTCTTCGGTAGACATCGTTTCAATGTTCTTTTTATCGGATTTTGTCGTATTTTTATCGAAATCCCCGTCACCCCAGCCTTGTTTCACTCCTGGCTCGGGAGGAACATTGAAATCTTCGTCAATTAGAACAATTCCTCGTTTTTCGCGCCGTTGCGGTGCATTTTCTACAACCGCTTCTTCCTTCTTTAACTGCTGCAAAAGTTGTTCGTTTCGGAATATCTTTGTAAATATGGGACTAGAGGAAGCAAATGACGATATTCTGATTGACGGCACATTTGAATCTAAGAACGAATGAGATGCTGGTGAATCGTGAACACTTTTTTGTAGCACTTTGTTATCCAAGAGATTTTGCAGAGGCAGCGCGTTCTGAAGCATTCTTGTGGAGACGTGGCCAGTTGGAGCGAATGATGGTATTCTAGTTGATTGTCTGTTCGAACTGAAATAATTTGATGATGGTAGGCAGATGATGATGTCCATTAATGCAGAAAACAAACAGATGAATTCAAAAAACATGGCTGTGTGTCCAGGGCGGGGAATTTACTGTAATCTTTTTAAGGCATATCCGATTCTTTTGGAGTCGAGGCGCCGAAGAAAATTATATCTCTAAACACTCGTCTTTTCTTATCTTTTATTTATTTTACGATTTTTATCGCGCTTGCGTTGCTCAAGTTTCTTCCCGATTTAAAACTGCTACGCTGAATAAATATGTCATCTGGATTTTTTCATATCGGTTATAACAAGCAATATTTGTTTTTATTAACCGATAACAGGGTTCTTTCAGAGCAACTTCCTCCCATTTGCTCAATATTAGCCACATTATCGGATGAATTGCCAGCCAATTAGGGAACTTTTTTTGCGTGCATACTAAAAAGGAATTATGCGGGTATTATAGCGAACTTGTGGTCGGGGAAGTTAATGACTTCTTTAACGTTAATAAAGCTTTTCTTTGAAAGCTGTCCGGATCTTTATCTAAATTGCATGATGTGATGCTTTTGTTAGAATTCTTCGCTGAAGTGATGTTTGTCTGGAGAGAGGGAAATCCTGACTGAGTAATTTAATTCCTGAAACAGCGCGTGTGTTCTCTGCGAGGTTCTTTGAAGGAATGAAAGGCTTAGTGTTTGAAATACGACAGGAAATGATTCTTCTTTTTAATTGGAAATCTCTTCGTCGAGTATTTCTGCGATTCATCTTGGATTTGTTGGTTAGAAATCTTTATCAATTACTCGCCCTTGATTCAGTTTTACGTGGGAAAAAATATTCTGTGAAAAGAATCGGAAACTTAAAAATTAAGCAAGACGTGGATTAAGTATTCATGTTGCATTTTGGGGGATAATTTAAAAAGAAAAACGAAATGTGGAAATAAAATATTACACTTTACGTATCATGAATATATCTGTGATTAGCCTTAGGAACTTAATTAAAAGAATTTCGCATTATCGTTGTCCCTTTTTTAGGGATGCTTGGGTTGTTTTTATTTATTTCTACCGAAGCAGGAGAACTTTAAGCTTTGATTGTTGCACCTGAATGCTGAACTGACTCATAAAACTTACAAACACAATAAAAAATTTTCTTATTAAAATTCTATTTCTAATTTAAAAAATTCAAAACATGTTTCCTTTCGTTTGTCATTCATGCTATCATTATTAATGGATTTTTTAAAAAATTGAAATAGAGTTTTGGTATGTATTATGGCTTGACTATCCACTTTGACTGAAAAAAAATAATGGAATGGAATGTGTAGCACGGCAAAATACTCTTAACTTTTTTGTCGAAAACATAGTTTCGAAAAGAACCTTTTTTCCATATCTATTTTGTTTCAGTCAGTGGCCTATGTATATATTTAGCATCGAAACTTGATAAGTGAATTTTGTTTACCTGTATAAAATACTTCATTCATAATGAGTGTTCAAAGAAATGCTGAAAAATGACATTTTTTTTTTATCTCAATAACTGAAAATTTATTTGAATTTAAATTTTCAATAATATGTAGTAAAACAATATCTAGCAATGCAGTTTGAACTTTCAAATACAGCGGCTCCTAAAACTCGGATTACACATTTCATTGCAATCTTTTGAAGTACTTGCGTGGGTGAATTAACTTTAGAATTAAACAGAGCAATCCTGACTGGTGACTCGCATGGATATAGGAGAGCAGTTCAGCTGATTACAAATGATAGATAGAGGGGACTGCGAGGTAATTTTGGCAACGTTAGAGTGTTTAAAAAAGAGACGTTTGAAAAAAAGTGCAAGAAATTTTATCCTCCAAATTTATTGGACGAGTAAATTTACAACAAATATTCGCTTTCGCTGTCAGTATTATCACATTTCTATTATTCTCGAAGTACTGGCTTATATTTTTGACCCATTTTTACTTTCTCCTATACGAAGAGAAAGTATCGTAATCGTCAAAAAATTCGAACTCGAGATTTTGGCGAATCTCCACATTTTAGACCTCCCCGAGTCCGAAAAACACAATTTCGGAAGTGTGTCTGTCTGTGAACACGATAACACAAAATTATTAGAGCTACGGGGATGAAATTTGGTATGTGATCTTTATACATAATTTGTAGGTTTCTATCAAATTTTGGACAAAATCGGTCTACGGGAAGTCTGTCTGCCCGCGTTCATGTAAACACTATAACTCAAAAACTTGAATAGCTAGATGGATAAAATTTGATACACGGTTTTGTCCTCAGGATTGTAGGTCCGTATCAGATTTTGGGACAAATCCGTCGAAAGGTTGACTGTCTGTCGGTCTGTATAATCGCATACTTCTAAACGTCATAACTCGTAAACCCTACAGCTTCGATAAATAAAAAATGGTATGAGGCCTGCTAACATTAATTGTAGATCCGTGCCCAATTTTCATTTCAATCGGTCGAAAAAAAGGTGTTCAAATCGCCTATTTGCCTTTTCCCATCACACAATGACGCGAGCCGTAATCGTGCGATTCACTTGTTCTAATCCTTTCCGCTTCTACCCACGCGTTTCGCCTCCAAGCTTCTGATTCCCAAGCAATTTTTCTCGGCTGCGTTAGGGACGCTTGTTCATTTTACTGCCTTTTAGCTTATTTTTTCCTCTACATGTGTTAGGAGTATATGAGAAAGTTTAGGAAAGACCACTCCCGCTGGTTATTAATTTGTTTCACGTTTGTAAAGATGGAATTTTGTGATCGATTTTTCACTCTCTTCTGTAAGTGTCAAAGTTTGCTCAAGTACGTGTTCTGGACGAAAATACACTATTTTAATATTTTCAGAACTTAATTATCAGTTGATCGATTAATTTAATCAAATATCGATTCCATACAAGTGGCAGCACCTGGTTCTGAATATGAGAAAAATTGAATACAAGCTTCCGTAATATTTACAATAATGAATTACAAATTAAAGTCTAAAAAGTAGAAAATAAATAAAATAAAATTCTACTTTTTTACACGCTAATAACATTACGTTTTGAAAAATTATTTTAAATTAAATTCGATTTGTATTGACACATAAAGCGCTCCCTTGCTTTCCATTTGGAAATGACTGTCTTCCTAAATTCTTCCGTACAGGCCGGTACTTCGAGAAACAGTAGAAATATAATGAAACTGACAGAGATGACGAATAATTGTTGTAGACTTACTCTAAAATAAATCTGGGCAATGGAATTTCTGTACTTTTTTACTTTCTCGTATACGAAGTATACAAAGAGAAAGTATTGTAATCGTCAAAAAAATCGAACTCGAGATTTTAACGAATCTCCACGTTTTAGACCTCCCGAGTCCGAAAAACACAATTTTTGAACTATGACTGTCTGTGAACACGAAAACTATTAGAGCTAGGGGAGTGAAATTTGGTATGTGATCTTTACACATCATTTGTAGGTTTCTGTCAAATTTTGGACAAAATCCGTCAACGGGAAGTCTGTCTGTCTGCATGTCCGAAGTCATGCGAACACTATAACTCAAAACCTTTAATAGCTAGATGGATAAAATTTGGTACACAGTTTTGTCGTCATGAATGTAGGTCCGTATCAAATTTTGGACCAAATCCGTCGAAAGGTTGATTGTCTGTCGGTCTGTAGAATCGCAATAACTTTTTTAAAAAATTACTTAGATAAATGAAATTTGGTATGTGGCCTTCGTACCTTAATTGTAGATTTGTGTCCAACTTTTGTGACAATCGGTTGAAAAAAAGGCGTTCAAATTGCATAATTAATTTTTCTAATCCGATTCTCCATGTGTATGCGTACTGGTAGCAATCTCCGTGCACGCGGAAGGATTACGTCACTTTGTCCTTGAGCCGGCAAGAGTGGAAGTGTGTGGTAGATGCGTTTTAATCGGTACGCATCTCTTTGAATTTTATTCTTCACCTAAATATTTTACAATCACTATAATCTACAACGAAAAACCTTCTGATAGTCATTGGATTCTGGGTTACAGTAGGTTCAAATTTCGCGGGGGGAGGGGAAACAGCACCTTTTTGGGGAAGTATACGAAAAAGTTTAGGGGAGACCACTCCCGCCGGTTTTTTCAAGCTTCTCCTTTTCACCTCTTTTTCTACCTAAACTGAGGCCGCGGTGGCCTAGTGGTAAGGTCTCGACCTCGGGACCGGAGGGTCGCAGGTTCGAAACCCGATTCCACTGAAGATCCGCCGTGTATGCCAACAGGCATACACGGCGGATAGGGCCTGTTGCCTGTTGCATAGGGCCTGTTGCACACTAAATCATACGTAGTGGCCAAACGTCCTCCCGTTGGTGTGGCGCGGAAGTTTGGAGAGGGGGGTGCCAGCTCAGGTGTCGTTCTCGTCATCTGACCGCGGTTCAGAATTACGAGGTCCGTCCCTAAATAGCCCTCGTGTAGCTTCAAAACGGGACGTTAATATAACCTAACCTAACCTCTACCTAAACTACCTCGCTTTATCGTAAGCTGATGAGATGAACTGCACATTAATATCGAGGTTGAGAGGCCAGATGACGTGGCTCAGGAATGCGACAGTTATTGTAAGACATCCCATGTGCTATCTGAAAATTATTCGCCTTCTTCCCATGCATATTTATGGATCCTACATAGTACGGATTGAGGCCGCTTCTCATTGGCTCTCAGCGTCACGTGATTTGTCTTGCTTCTAAATGGCGTCGTGAAGCTCAACATTACTTACCACTGCTAAAGAAGTATACTTCATTTTCTTGAGAAACATCCAAATGATTATAAGTAGACGGTAGTTTTGATTTCTACATGATGCGATAATCGAAGACAAAATAATAGTTAAAATCCCGCCATAGCGCATTGCTATGACATCATTAAGAAGAAAGCAAGTCACGTGACGGTGAGAGCCAATGAGAAGTGACCTCATTTCCTACTCTGTAGGATCCGTAAATATGCTCTTCCCATTACAGAAAAATGAGAGAGTCAATGAAATAAATTCATGCTCATGTGACACGTGCCGAATGCATCACGTCAATTTAATTTTGTAAACCGTTGAGCATTTTGCAGGAGGCAAAAGGGCGTTGCGTTCCAGCATAGAGTAAGGCTGATCATTCACGACCGCCCCACTCCAAAACCGATCGTCAATGTGAAATACCAATCACGATTTGTGTGGTGTAGAGCGGAAGGTTGGATATCCAACCTGTCCCGATATCCAAAACTCCACTTGGGCTGCCAGGTCATAAATGGTGCGGGAGTAGGTATGTGTATGGGGGGGGACACTTGGGGTGCATAGTTCACGTAGGAAATCGGAGAAAGCGGGGTGGAGAATTAGTGGATGGATTTCTGTGGTGTGAAGCGGTCGTGAATGATCTGCCTAAATATATGGGCTAAAAAATGGAATGGTGTGGAGTGCCACCACGCTATTTGCACGGGGTGGAGAGGTCGTGAATGACCGGCTGGAGGCAGCTTACAGATGGATGTTAGATGACATGCTCAGTTACATTTCTTATGTGTCTGTAATGCCATCTGAATTGACTACGTCAGAAATATTCTCTCCATAGCCTAATGAAACCCCTATGAAGATTTGGACCCGTGGTGACCTCATGTCAAAGGTTTGGCTTCGTGACTGACAGTCGTCTTTTCGAGATCCAAATCGGGCTGCGGTGTCTTAGTAGAAAGGTCTCGGCTTCGAGACCGGAGGGTTCCAAGTTCGAGACCCGATTCCACTGAAGGTCCGCCGTGTATTGAGCCTGTTGCACATTAAATCATACGTTGAGGGTCAAACTTCCTTCCATTGGGGTGGTGCGGGAGATTGGAGGGGGTGTGAGATCAGGTGTCATCTGACCGCGGTTCAAAATGACGAGGTCCGTCCCAAAATAGCCCCCGTGTTGCTTCAAAACGGGACGTTAATATAACTAAACTAAACTATCTTTTTCTCTTCGTATACGAGGAAAAACCAGCGGGAGTGACCTCCCCAAAACTTCTCGCATAACGAATAACAGGGGTGGAAAAAATACACCTCGCGCCGGAAAACGTGCGGCATTCCCTACGGTGGGGAAAACGTGTGGTATTCCCTAGGGTGGGGAAAACGTGCGGTATTCCGTACGGTGGGGAAAACGTGCGGTATTCACTAGGGTGGGGAAAAGTTGTGGTAATCTATTGTGTTTTTTTTTTTTTTGCGTAGAATGGAGAAAAAACCGAATAGCTAATTTCAACGCCTTTTTTTTAACCGATTTAAACGAAAATTGCAGACTAATCTACAATTAGGGTTTCAAGACTACATACGAAATTTCATTTATTTACGTAATTTTTTAAAGAAGTTATGGCGTTCAAAAGTAAGCGATTATACAGACCGACAGACGGTCACCTCTTTGACGGATTTCACACAAAATTACGAACCTACATTTCTGATGAAAAAACTGTGTACCAAATTTTATCCATCTAGCTATTCAAGTTTGTGATTAATAGTGTTCACATGAACACGGACAAACAGGCTTCCCGTTGATGCATTTTGTCCAAAATAGCGATTTTTGACGAATTTTTTGACGATTACAATACTTTCTCTTTCTATACTTCGTATACGAGAAAGTAAAAGTATATCATGCGAGTATTCATGTTCTCAACGAAATGGAAAAAAATAGTATACAAATGAAATTTTAAAGCAGTGAGAGTATTCTTGCCTCACCTTTCTCGTATATTGACACAATACGTCTCGTTTTGTGTTTAATTTCGTAGTACACTGAAGTCAATGTATGCGTTTTGGACCTCTTCCCATTGACTTAATGGGTGCAATATTCATTTGATGGAGATCTGCAGTTTTAATTTTAAAACCGCACACCATATTTCATTTACTGTTCAGCAACGGATTCTGAGACTACCTCTTTTGGACGATTTTACACCGGAAAGGGGTGTCAGGCAATGAGTCATATGAGAGCATTTTCGGAGTTCTTTGCTAGATCACGCCCAGTAAAATGTAAACATCACCCTTCCACTCTTCACTTTCCCCCTATTTTGATGAAAATGACTCCGCCCGGCGCATGCGCAAAAGCGCGGAGGGTTTCCGAATCCGTTGCTAAACAGTATATTGTTTGTTGTGTTTTCGAAAAGTCCTGTTCACATACTTACGGAGAGAGAAACGGACAGTATATCCTTAGAAGAATTTAGTCCAAAACTAGATGCATATCAACAGTTTTCTTGTAAAGACCATATACTGAAATTCAACCTAATTTATTGCATTTTAGGTTTATCTACAATTTAATATTCATATACAATTTTGGTGATATTCATGCGCACGAATGAACTGACAGACAGACTTCCCGTTGTCGGATTTCGTCCAAAATTAAACAGAAATCTACAGTTTTGGTGTAAAGACGGTATACTAAATTTCATCCGTCTAGCTTGTTACGTTTTCTAGAAATCGTATCACCCACAGATAGATGTAATTCCGAAAATGTTTTTCCCGTATTTAAGAAGGTCTAAAACGTGAAAATATATGAAAAACTTACGGTCTTCTGACGATTACAATTATTTCTCTTCGTATGCTTCGCATACCAGAAAGTAAAAATAGAATAAAAAGAGAAAGAAAAATCATTTCTCAAAACTATTAAGATAAACTTTGTATTGTTTAGAATTTTCCGTGAAACATAAAAACATAACGGTTTACTTTATTAGGCTACTAGCAATACGCGTATGGCGTTGCCCGTGGAATCAGACTTCAACAAAATAAAATAATAATAATAATAAAAAAACGCCCACAATGACATGAAAAAATTCTGAAAACAAAACAAAAGATGCACATTACTCATTTAACTCTTGTTTTTCTTCGCGATAATGACATTTCAACTGCAGAAAAACAATACAGAGTAGGTTAATACGAAACAATATTTAAAAATTACAACGAAAAATGATTATTATACAGCTAGCAAAATATAAAATGGAATCCGAAAATAATAATCGAAGTCACTCAAGTGAAGACTATGACGTCACCTGCGCTCTGCCTGTCATCCAAGGAAATTGCCAGCAACGTTCCGGAGAAGTGTCGCGGAAGGAAGCTCGCTAGAGGAAAAATATTTTTCAGAAGACCAGGAAAAAAATAATTTAAAAAAAAACGGGAAAAGATATTTTAACCGTTCTTGTTTTAAATCCGACAGAACCGTTCCAGTTATAAGCTGAAAAAAAATTGAAAACAATAGTGTTATTAGAACGACAGATGCAGCAAATTTAAAAACAAAAATAAAATTTCGATGGCAAAACTGACTTTTTTTTAAAATTCCTCACAATTCAGTAAATTACCTTTGAAGCTCAAAACAAATTTCATTAGAAAGAAAATTGTTTGTTATATCCGATGGTGTATTGATTGTTTCTCAACTATCATTAGAAAAGATACTGCAGCCGTAAACATGCCGAAAAAAAATGACCCAAAACAACACAAAACACTAAACAAAAATTTTCTAGATTAAATTTTAAAATTCCGGCTTCGAGGTGCATTGAGTCACCATTGCGACTACCTGTGTGCCAAATTTCATGGCTGTAAGTGCGATAGATTCGTCTCGACATCGCGCGCACACATGCAAACATTGCCTTTTATAAGTATAGATGCCAAAAAACATATTCAAAGACATAACTCTTTCATTTAAGATCTAAAACATTGAAGGTTTAGTAACGAGATGTCTAACATTTTGCCCTCAGTTACTCGTATTGTAAAACATAATCTTGGTATTTCTTATATAATAAGGTTTTAAAATTTATTATATTAAATATCCTTATGAGATTTGTATGTCAGTAAAGGTATAAACAATGTAACAAATTAGAGGACGGAAAATAATTTTATTCACAAAACAAAAAGCGAATGAGATATGGGCAACAACACGTTCTCTACACGAAGACAAACCCCAGATAGCACTTACGTTTGCAGCAAGTTTGATTTTTACTTGATATTACCTTGTCATGGCAAATTTGACGCATCAAACTTGAAGCAAAACTGTGGCAAACTAACAATGCAGAATCGCCACCCTCGCTTGCAAGAGTTTGCCACAAGTTCTCCGTGACAACTAGCGCCACCCCACCTTGCAATGCAAGCTTGCTGTGAGTTTGCAAAACAAGCTTGCTGCAAAGATGATATAACTTTTTTATAAAAAAAATTTTGAAACATTTTCCATCTTTTTACTAAATATAGAACTCGCACTTTAAAGAAAACTATGCCGCCTTTTTCTTAATGTTAGAATTTTAACGTTTATAAACAAAATTAAACCTAAAAAACAGTCAATGTTTGTTGAAATAAATAATAACTTACATTTTGTCCCATTTTAAAAATAATTACTTTTGAACTCTAATTTCATAATTTATTCTACTAGCAAAACGTAGTTAGTTGCAAAAACCGCTTTCTCTTTGACTTCAAATCATATTCTCAACTCAAAAAATTAATGAAATCAAGAAAACAGTTTAAAATAAATCGTATACGAATTGAATCGAACGATGCATTAGCGAAATCTATCTTCTACTATCACAGTTTAGCTGGCCGAGTGGTTAGGGCTTCAGCTTAGGAAGCAATAGGTCGCGAGTTCTAATCCGGGTTATGTTCGTACTCTGTTTTTGCTATAGTTTGCAAGGAGTTTGTCATGACAAGCTTGCTGAAGTTCGTCGCGTGGTGACTTCGAAGCTTGCGTTAATTTGCTACAAGCTTGTTTCAAGCTTGTACTCTTGTCATGTCAAATTTGTTGCAAGCTTGCAGATTTGCAGAGCAAGATTGCTGCAAACTAAAATTGCTATCTGGGAAGCAGTTTAGAAAAAGTAATGCGGAAACTCACAAAAAAGGAAGTAAGTTGACCACAAGAGTCGGAACAACTTAACATATTTCACATTATCTACTCGGATTGGATAGTTTCATATGATGCGGAAATACGTACCCTTTGTGTACTTTAAAGCTGAAAGTTAAAAAAATTCTTTAAAAGTTGTGAAATGTTACACTTCTGTACCTCAAACATAAAGAAGCAAATTAATAATTTTCACATGTGGTATTAAATTTGTGGCCCACATTATAATTTTGTTTCAAATACTATTTACAAAGTTACATTATGTCTAGAATTTTTTATTCCGATCTATTTATACCTCAATCGGCGAATAAACTTTAAAACTCATATGAAATCGCGGATTTAAATCTATAGCATACATGACACCTGAAATATAATTACTAATGTAATAGCCCAGATCCTCCGGTAACGCTCTGACGTCACCAACAATAAAACTCGCGCCACAGCACTGCGAGACGCTAAACAGGATTATTTCATTGTTAGAGAACCTAAATGTCAGTCATTTTAAATTCAAAAGAGTCGTTGTCGTTCTAATTTCAAATTTAATAGCACTAAAATAGCGAAATAAAATTTTTTATCGATTCATATAACATTTATCTCGCTATGATCAGTAGTTCCCGAGAAATTTTAAATTATATTAATCCTATATTTCAAATTAATTTCCGTTTTTAATAGAAAGTCGTAAATTATGTCAGTGGTATGTCATTCGCGTGATATAGTTTGGACGCCACGATGCATCTAATTATTTGGTGCAATCGTGATGATATAATTGGATAATATTGTTTAGCAACGTTAAAATTTACACAAAAACATCTGAAGTACATGTAAAATTGTTATACATCGAAAAATACTTCACACGGAATGTTGTTTACCAAGAGGTTTTTTGAATAAAGAAATATGTAAATTAAAAAAATATTTCCTGTCATAATACATATGTTTATTTTATTTGTTTTCAATCAATGTTAAACATTTCTCTCGCATATATGTCTACTTAAACACGTCAAATTTGACGGGAAATCTCTCGAATGAAGAGACAATTTGCATCCGTCAAATCATGACGGGTGATTTTCTAGTTACTCAATAAAAGTCACTGTGTATTTAATAAAAAAAATTCAAAATAATTAGACGAGAATAAATAAGATAAAATTAAGAAAACAAGAATTTTTTAAAGTTGACAAGCAAGTTCAGTTTAACAAAAACACGCAGAAGCAAAAGTGCTTATCCTTCCTCCCAGACATTTTTTGTTGAAAAAAAGTAGAAGCTCTAAGTAAGCAATTCAGAAATTATTGATTTACTTACTTAAAAAAAATGATTTTTCACAGAGAAAAACAGAAATGGCATTCAAAATTAGTGGTTTAGTATGTTCCAGTTTAAGCTACTGATTATGAAGATACGAAATCTGAATAGGAGTATTCTTTGTTTGATCAGAAGGGAAGCCGCGGTGGCCTAGTGGTAAGGTCTCGACCTCGGGACCGGAGGGTCGCAGGCTCGAAACTCGATTCCACTGAAGATCCGCCGTGTATGGGGCCTGTTGCACGCTAAATCATACGTAGCGGCCAAACGTCCTGCCATTGGTATGGCGCGGAAGTTTGGACAGGAGGTGCCAGCTCAGGTGTCGTCCTCGTCATCCGATCGCGGTTCAAAATTACGAGGTCCGTCCCTAAATAGCCTCGTGTTGCTCCAAAACGGGATGTTAATCTAACCTAACCTTGATCAGAAGGGTTGTAGCGACAGAAAAAACTTCAAATGATACAAATTCATATAATAGCTTCTTCAGTACAGCAAACGTTCCCGCGGTGAGCTGGTGGTTCACACAGTTTGAATCCGCCTGTATGTGTAGCCGGTGGTGCATGCTAAATATGCGCGGGCCTGATCTGATCAAGATTCGAAATTGCGAGGTCTGTCCCAAAATAACCCTCACGTAGCTTCAAAACTGGACCCGAATCTCACTAAATTAAACCAAAGCCGTGAAACATATTTCATCCATGAGAGTGGCATCAATTCATGCTCACTTTATGCAAGCTAAACAAGCCGCGCCAGTTTAACTTTGGAATTCAATGCGTAACATTCAGGGAAAAAGGCGTGAGGCAATGCGTAGTTATATGTGAAATGACATACACAGTTGCGTTTGTCACATCAGAAGAACTGAGTGAATTTCTTTGTGAGGTTTGTCGGCTTTACAAGCATGTTATCGGAATTGGCATCATGGACTCAATGAAGAACAGGACAAATTTACTAATAATGCGAAGACAACGTATAAAGTGGAACATTTCCAAGGAGTACAGAAGCGTAAAAGGAAGATGTTTTGTGGCACAAGAGCCATTAGTTTGGCTATGCTGACCCAAACAAAAGGGATATCAATTTAAAAAGAAATTAAAACAATGGTGGAATGATAGAAGTAACAAAGTACTCAGTAAAATAAAACCATGTTTTATATCAGTGAATAAAACTTTATAGGCCTTAAAAATGAAAAAATTTGAACATGATGTGTCTCACCAAGTAAATTCGTTCAACTGAAGGCGTTTAAAAAAACTGCAAACAATGGCTATTAAAATTTGGGTATTCTGATGGCGGACTGGCATGTGACAGGTAAAAGACATACGGGTCTATTCTCGTACCCCGGTTGGGTTGGGAGACGTCACTTTTTCCGCCCGTTAACGATAAGTGCGATTCTCGTACCCGTTTTTCCAACTGGTTGAGATCTCGCTCGGTCGAAAAAAGGACTCCGATTTCTCGCAGCTCTGTGCCTGGCGTAAACGCGATTCGCTAGCGAGAAGTGTTGTTTTGATATCAGAACCTATCAAATTTTCGTTTAAAATGGAGGCTGCTAAGACGTTAATTGTGTTTTGAAAGGGTTTATCGGTATAAATGTAATCCATTTGACCAATCTGAAGAAGAATTTATCAATTACTTTAGATTTTTTAAAAAGTAGTTAAATCTTTTATCGAATTTAAATAATTTAATCTAATAATTTAATACGACAATCTAAAGTAATTAAATCTTTAAAAGTAGTTAAATCTTTTACTACTCCATCAAGATAATCAATAATGATAGTAGATAATTAGTTAAGATCAATTACATTTAAAGATTTAATTATTTAATATTTTCTTATTAAATTAAATTATTAAATTAAATTAGGGTAACATTTTAACATTTTTTTTAACATTGAGTGTGGAATGACTTTCCTATATATCATTACAATTTTTTTATTTGGGTTTTAATTCAACGAAATTTGTCAAATATTTACAAAGTAATTGCAAAATCTGACAATAAAAGAATTTTTCTTGTTCCTTGATAAAGATGTAATTTTTTTAATGTTGTGAAAACTTGCTGAATTTAATAACTTTTTTCATGTTTTATTTTCTTATGTAATTGGAAAAATAAACAAATGATTTGTAATATTAATTTATAAGATTTATTGATGTTAAAATAATTGGCATGGAAAAAAGTTTATTACTTTTCCTCTCTCTAGAAAACTGGTAAAATTACATCAATATATTGAAAAAAAGACTGCAATTTATGTTCTATAAATGTATAATATTATTATAAATGTATATTTTGTAAAAGATAAATGGTTTAATCCCCCTTAACAATGGACTTATGAAAGCAAGAAAGATGCATTATAATGCATCTTATAAGAGCAGAAGTTAAATCTTCCCACCTCTTACAATTGGTGTCTTTTGAAAAGATGCGATAATCTTTTCCACTTAAAATTTGTGGATAATTTTCAAAATAATCCAACATAATTTCGAAATGGGAAGCAAATGTACGCTTCGCCATAGTTCCTTTGGCGATTCAAAACTCGAACTGAATCTGAAACCATGAAACAATGACAATCGCTTGATTTGCTGCGCGCGCAGCAGAAATACGTCACTTCCTAGCGTAAAGCGCGATGTTCGAAACGACCAAGGTACGAGAATCAGACCCCTTCTTTCGGTCGAGAAAAAGCCATTAACGTCCCGCGGTCGAAAGGCGAAACGCTCCCAACCCAACCGGGATACGAGAATAGACCCGATAAGCTGCTGATTAGAAGTTTGCGCAATCAACTCAAAGTTTAAACTGTGTTAGTGTCCTATTCTTTAATATTTCACCTTCCGTTAATATTAATGTCAAAATAACACACACAATACAGCAAAGATGGGCTCCAAAGGCGTCACCTTTTTTTTCTACCGTTGCTTTCCGATTTGCTAGAATACAACATGGCGATAAGCGCAAGATCTCACGTGTATGAATAGTAGAAAATGTCCTAAGGCATTCATGTTTGCATTTTAGGTTTCTGACACCTTTTATGGTTCTAATAACTTTCGACTATTTTTCTAATACGCTTGCGACATACGATTGCGACTTAATTCAAGAAAGAGATCAATAAAAAATTAGAAGAGCTTCAATCAGCATAGTGCATCATCTAGGAATTGAAGTGAAGTTATCACAAAATTTCAATGTAAACATAAACAAGCAAGCATGGGGATAGCAAAACTGCCGGTTGTCTTCGTTCATAATTTAGGTAAAATGTGTTTCAATAAAGCATTAAATATACAAAAAGATGCCTGCAAAAATATTATAAAGAATATAGCATCCAAGGACTTCGAATCAATCGAAAATTATTTGTTTTTAGTGGAACATGATCCAGTTTACACTGTTGGTATTCGCAATAAGCAATATGTGAAAGATGAAGAAAAGTTAAAAACTTTTGGTGCAGATTTCGTAGTAACAGATCGAGGTGGTTTAATAACATTTCATGGACCTGGACAGCTGGTAGCTTATCCTGTGCTTTATTTAGGTCAATTTAATGCCCACAAAAGCATTAAATGGTATGTTCGACAATTAGAAAATACAATAATTGGTACTTGTCATAGCTTCGGTTTGACAGCAACTACTACTAGTGACGTGGGTGTGTGGATCGATGATAGAAAGATAGCAGCCATAGGTAATGTTTTAGTTATTTTTGAGTGTTGCCAGGGTACGCCTAGAAAAAACAAACATGCTAGAGCTCAAATAAGACACTTTGCTTTTTTATACTTATTCAAAAATGTTCAATTTTTTTCATTGTGGTGTGAAATTAAATAAATATGACATTATCTTTATAAAATTTTAATATTTAGGGATCAAATTTGCCAGCAAGGGAAAAAAGTTGAAATTGGTTTGAGCAGATTTCAGGTTGTCATATGCTAGTACGAATTGGAGTCATTCTTTGGTTTTGAAGTTATTTATCATAGAGTACACATTCAACATATTTGGAAATTTATAACACTATGAAATTTCTGATAAATTGGTGACCATCAAACAGAAATTTACCCAATTTTAAACCTATAAAATTATTATAATTACCCATCCTAAACATCAACATGAAGCATCCTTTAAAATTGAATATCCTTTTAAAAGATGCACCACAACCTAATTATATTCAGATACTCTTTTCAAACAGGAAAACAAAAGCTTTCCATTTATATATTTTGAATATTTTATTACATTTCAATGTAATGTCGCTTGAATAAATAAGAAACAAAATAAGGAATGTAGCAACTTAATTAAAAAAAGAATCTGAAAAAGGTTTCAGTTATATGTTTTCATACATTAGTAGTATTAAGTAAAATATTTAAATAAATCAGAAATAATAGTAGGTAAACCTGGAGTTTAGGGTGCATACTATTTTCTCACCAATTTTCTTTGGTACAGTTTCATTTGTCATCGCCAAACACTGTTTAGGATGCACAATGAGTTTTTTATAGGTCTCCTGTGCATTCGATGCCTACGGCATCTCAAAACATGAGATTGAGCATGCAATGCCGAAGGCATTGCAAGTGTATACTGGGCACATTTTTTTAACTTAAAAAAACACTTTCAGCAAAGCGGGCCCCTTGTAGCTTCACTTTTTCATTGAGAAATAAACATACAGGGAAAGCATGAACACATCTGAAGATGATGAAACATAGCAAGAGAACCATTGTTTCCAGAAAAAACATTCCTTGTTCGATATTTGGAAGCCATAATCAGCAACACAGAGAAAAAGTACCGGCAAACTCGAGGAACGAAAATCTTTAGAAGAGAAGCCAATGGTTATTGAAAAAAATCGTTTGGTAAACGATAAATTCCAAACTTAGTATTATTCAAATTCATACGCTAACCAATCAAATCGAAGAGAGTAGACAGTGGTCCAATTGAAATGAGACAAAATTAAGGTCATGCGCTGTAGACCGGTAAACCAATCACTGTCGGCGCATGCACAAACGACGCCGAAAAAATTTTCAACTCGCATCCAAAACAAACGTTCTGGCACTCTCTCTTGGTGACAAACAATTGGCGAGCTTAAGGGAAACTAAGTGAGTATGCACCCTAAACTCCAGGTTAGCCAATTAAAGGACAATAACCTTTAAGACTCTGCTTGTGCAGCCTTTTGCCAACTGCCAAAATTTAATGAAGCCTTTCAGTGCAAAAAGGTTCCCCAAACCTGCTCCATCCAGAGTAGTATCGTGTTAGTACATTATAAAATATGATGTATATGTTTTATGTTTTGAAAGCTGAACTTAACTTTAAACTAACCTTTAAAATTTGTTATAATTTTTTCAGTAATGTAGTAGTAAGTTTTTGTGAAGATTCTAACTATACGTTGTTTTTAGAGAAATTCAAATCTTAAGAGAAAGTTGTGAATATTTTAACTGTGAATTGTTTTTAAAGAAATTCATATTTTAGGAGAAACCAAAAGAATGATCTCAAGCTAAACAGATAATAGAAGTACACAAAAAATTGTAAATATTTAAGTTTGAGCAAAACTGTATAGATATTATATCATGCTGATGTGCAGTGCAGTGGGTTGATGTAGTTCTTGAACTCAGTTCCGTATCTGTGGACATTGCTATTGTTGGGAGAAAAGTGGCATTGCAGCAGGGGTGTAGCAGAGCCAGAACACACCGGAATTGTGTCCTGGCACTGCTTTTGTTTATGAGAAATAGATAAGAAAAATTGTGAAAGTGTCCTTAAAACAGCATGATTTTTGTCACCCAGGTTAGAACATTCCGGCACTGCTTATTTTGCAACTATACTACTGCATTACAGATACAGTTAACTAATAAACTTGAAAGAGTTGTATTAAATTTAATGAAGTCGAAATATATTTATTGATTTTTAAGATATTGGGGGGGAAAAAAAGAAAAGTATAGAAGTTAAAGAGAGAGAAGAATTTAAATACATATGGGGGATTATCTGTAATGTCATGTCAGGGCCATCACAACTTGCTTTCTTCTCTTGAAAACATAAGTGTGAAAATTCAGAAGTTTGTATTTGATTGAATGATATAATTTTTTTTTATTAGCAAACAAAAACTCAGTTAACTTTTCGTTGAAACATAATTAATTCTCTTGTATTAATAAAACATTTTATGAAATAGGAAAAAGCATAGTTCTTTCAAACTCAACAATAAGAAAATCATTTTCATAGTAAAATGAAAATGCTATTGAATTGTTAATTAAAGGGAAACTCTTTACCCTAATTTGTAGATGATTCCAGATAAATGTGTAAAAATAATTGAATAGGAATTTTTCATAAAAGAGCATAAAAGTTTAGGTTTTTTTTGTTTGTTTAGTTATGTACATGAAGTATTCACATATGGAAAACAATGCATCTTGCTTACATTATTCCGGCACGATGTTATGAAAGGAATGATATTATTATAAGTAATATATTATTATAAAAATAGGCGTTTTTTAACAATATATTACATTTAATAAATTAAAGTAATTAGCATTTTTTCAGTTATAATTTGGCAGAAATACTGGCTCCAATAATTCTACAGCAATAGCTAAATGAAAGGAATCAATGCTTGTTCTGGTATGCATCATTTAAAAGACCATGCCTATATAGTTGTCACGTCGAACTTGCCACAAGTTCGCTTCAAGCTTGACGCGTCAAATTTGCCATGACAAGGTAATATCAATTCGAAATCAAACTTGCTGCAAACTTACGTGCTACCTGGGATTGAATAATAATAAAAAGAACTATTTTCTTACACCCCTTTACACATTTTCGCATAACATAATAAGCAAGAATATACATGTGAAATATTGTCTTAGTTCAGATGGCAAGTTGGACTTATCATCTTGCATTTAGATAAAATAAGTATATAATGAGTGTCAGCCATCAAATGGACTGATGGCTGACTCAAATGTACTAACTGGTTAAAGATAGAAGAAATTATTAATATGTAAGTTATAAATCATCTTTTTGAAATAAAAATTCCTATTAAATTTTTTTAATAACGTGAAGGAGAAATGTGAGTATATCATCAATTAGTGTGTTAGACATTTTATTACTGATTGCTGACTCAAATGTACTAACTGGTTAAAGATAGAAGAAATTATTAATATGTAAGTTATAAATCATCTTTTTGAAATAAAAATTCCTATTAAATTTTTTTAATAACTTGAAGGAGAAATGTGAGTATATCATCAATTAGTGTGTTAGGCATTTTATTACTGATGGCTGACTCAAATGTACTAACTGGTTAAAGATAGAAGAAATTATTAATATGTAAGTTATAAATAATCTTTTTGAAATAAAAATTCCTATTAATTTTTTTTAATAACTTGAAGGAGAAATGTGAGTATAT
>BGPR01012787.1:11547-37583 GCA_013235015.1 Araneus ventricosus | reverse complement strand
ATAACCTGAATGCTAATTATTAAGGTGACCAACCCTTTATTGGATAATCTGAATGCTGATTATTAAGGTGACCAACCGTCCTCCTTCTGTAAATTCTGTCCTCCTGAATTGTTTGTGGCTTCCCATACAACGTGTATGAGATATTCACTTAATTAATTATTTTAAATCCCTGAATTCGCTCGAGGATTTTACTGCTGTCCAATGCATTCAGTCAAAAAAGCAATAAAAATTTCTCATTTATTAAAAAAGTTCGAACACGTTAGACGTAAACGTTGTTGCTTATTTTATAGTTTTGATTTGATTTGATTCGGGTTTTTTTGGGATTTTCAGCAACAAAGGCTATTATCCCCTATTCATTCCAAACTTCTTTTCAATCCGTAATCAAAAAAGAGATGAAAATTGCCATCAAAAGACGGGCTAAAATAATTGCCGATCTGATTCGGTCAAGAGGGGAAAAAAATGGCACCCTCCTAGAAAGGCCTCCATATTGTTTTTCCCTTCTTTTATAGTTTTATTGGTCAATTGTGGTATTTGAGAACTATTTATTTACTTAATGAAATTCTAATTTTTTATAATTATTCATGCGTTTTTAATTGCAATTATAATCCATTTGCTGTTTATTGGTTAATTATCTTTCTTTATTAAAAACTATTAAATATTTAAAATACATTTTCACTGCCATTTTTAGTTTAAAAATTGTCGTCTTCTCTCGCTGTCCTCATTTTTATACCGAGTTTTTCATAATTAGAATTTTTCTGAGAAATCGAATTTTTATTGTGGTCCCCTTCAGCGTCGATTTATCCATGTTCCATCGTAGATTCAATTTAAAGTCTTTCCGAAAATTAGTAAACATTTTCTCTGTATCGGTGCAAAAATTGCGCTGACGAAACACTTGTAATCCCATGTTTATTTTAGGTGCTCGACGGATCGGGCAATCCAAACATCACGTAGCCGCAATCACCTGCTCCGGAACGAACCCGAAAAATTATTTACCTTGTTGCACGTTTCTCTGACTGCCCGTTGCCCTCTCTCTTTTCAACTCGGATGCGATTAACTAAACGCTTATCAACTTTTCGTGTCTCGGTTGTTTACGTTGTCCGCTCTGAGTCATTACGGCCAATAATAGCACCACTTGATTCTCCCGCGAACCTTGACACCGCTGACGCTTCTCATTGGACGGCTGGAAAGTCGAAATCGGAGGGTTGCAACGCTGGAAAGATTATCGCTCTGGCTGGCGACTTTTGGAAGTTCAGAAACGAGGAATAACCTGGAATAAAAAGAATTGACAAATCTAGAACGGAAATTATATGTTGATCAGAAAAATATTTGCATGGTTTTTAAATTTTTTTCTATAATTTTTAATATGTGAGAATCCACCTAACCGAAACTAAGCGAAATAATTTTAAATCCAAAAACTGAATACGGAACAAAAATTGCCTATTTTAAATCTTTGAAAAACATAGTTCTTATATCAAATGTAACACTGGCAAAAGCACGCGCGCGAAACAGTAAATTGACTTGAATTTAATTCTATAAGAATAAAAAGTATTGTTAGAAATTGCGTTAAAATATATTTTTAAACGTTGATAACAATCAGGAAATTTAACGCAATGGAATTAATATCATTAAAAAGATAATTTTCTGCTCTTTAAGATGGCGTAAAAAATAACTGTCGAACGTTAAATATTTCAGAAGTTATTGGCCAAAAATGTCTCAGCATTAGGCTTAACAGCGGCTAATTTTCGTTATTTAATTAAATATCTTAATAATTAATTGATTTTTAAAGTTGAAAATAGCACGGTTGACCTAGAAATGTACTCCAGAATGCCATATGCAAATCTTATGTCCTATTTTCACCTTTTAGGAGGAGTTGTGACAGATGCATGTATTTTCTGTTTTATATTATAGATTATCTCCGTTTTCGATAATGAGAGCAACGACTTATGCAGTGAAACCTCTATAAAACGGATTCTCCCCATTCCAAGGGGTGACCCCTCTAAAGGGGTTTCAAATTTTAAAGTATAAAATCGTATTTACACAAGTTCTAATTCCTTACTTCTGATAAAGTGAATCATCTAAAGAAAAAAGTATCTACTTTATTCGAAAATTTCTAATTAAAAATAAAACATTCATTTTGTGTTCGCTTAGATCAGCTTTACCGAAGGTAAATTTTTCAATTTATTTTTTAAAATGGAAAAATAAATCCCTAATCGTTCCGCCTGTAGTTGTTGAGGAATGGGCAGTTATAATTATTTTTCCTGAAGTCTGCTGAGCTGAATGTTTCATTTGCTGATGGTCGCAACCCACATCAGCAGCTTCTTTTTCAAAGTCCGAATAAACGCCGGAAAGCAACAAAAACCTAATCCTGGCAGAGCTCGAAGTTCACTTTTCTCTTCACACTAGGAAAGAATTGTTTAATTTCGCTCTGATTTCCGGTCTTGTTTTGAGGTTATGAATTTTGTGTACTTTATTCCCTCCCTTTTCTCTTAATAAAAGGTTCAAAGTCAGAGAGACGAAAGGATTGTACTTCATTGAAGCTGAACGGGCTACCAACCCGGCCACTCGGAGGGGTCTGAGTGGCCCTTCCTAGAAGTTATTTTAACATTATGTCAATGGGCCAAAAATGCCGTGCCGTTGAGAGAGATGGTACATTTTTACTGCATTTGTAAAAAGAAAATAGACGCCTCTAATATCCAGAATTAGTGACATTCACTCTGGCTGGGTAGAATTTGTTAACAATTAGTGAGATAAAGATTTCATGTAAGATAAGATTTTGGCAACAGAGAATAGGTGCCGAAAGACAGAAAGAAATGACAGTTTTACAGTGGTTCGATTTTATTTACGATTCAAAATGCATTCGCGATTTTTATTCAGATACACAAATCTTTATTTGATATCGAAAGTGGCTGAAATCAGTTTGAACCAATGTTTATTTAAATGTGGGTCTCAACTCCTATCGGGATGGCACGGCAAAGTACTGGGATCGCGAAAATTCATATATAACAATTTTTTTCAGATTTCTCAGAAGAAATAACAAAGAAATCTATACATAAAAGATTTATTTAGATATTATTAATTATTTCATCCATTTCATATTTATTTACTTAATTTGAGGTCGCGGTAAATTTTCTCTGAGAGGAATGGAGGTCGGAATTTTTTTTTCCTTCTGAAAAATAAAACTGCCATAAGTTGAAAAAATTTAAAACCCTGGTTAAATCATTTAAATTCTCGTATATTTTTATTTTACTTTATTTTCCGTCTTATAATATGCTGTCATGAGAGTTATATTTGGAGAGAAAGTTCTGCTTTTCCAAACAGTGAACAACAGAACTATTTTTCCATTCTTCTTAACCATGCAAAACAACTGGGACAAAATGTGTTTTTCTTTTTCTTAAGTAAGTTTTTAGTAAATTTTTTTGACACGATAACACTTACGAAAGATTTACTAGAAAATTCGCATCAACTAGATGCGCATTTTTAGCAAATCCTTTTTGATTATTTTCCTGTTTCCTTCCATTCATTCATTTAATCATGCCTTATCTGATCTCGAAAATAGCGTAATTTCTGCTGGAATCTAAATTAGATCAGTAAAATCTCTTTAGATGGAACATTAAATTCTCTGATTAAAATTCCTTTTCTTATCTGATGAGTCTTTCTTCATGAACTCGGAACTCTAAAAATGTATTGAATGTTTTCAGTCATTTTTCTTACATTCGTTGGGAAATCATACATTCCAACATTCTGTATTTTTCCCAATATCCTACATTTCATCTAATTCATAAAATACAAATACGCATTTGGTGTATGATTTTATACCGTAAAATAAACCTTTCTTTTATTTATTTTTTCAACGTACCATTAGAGTGACTTGATAATTAATATTTCCGAAACTGAACTGAAATTTTTCTCATCATAATTAATTTCTAAAAGCAGCTCCAAACCAAATGAGGTCATTTTATGCTGACAAACGCACAACTTCGACTTTGCAATCCATCCCACATTTTCCTCAGCAAAGGGACATGATGTGAAAACAAGCATTACATAAGCGATCCGTTAAATTGCATGTGTGGTGACTTACATATTATACAATTCAATATAAATATTCAAAGATACAAGTTTAAAAAATATCAATTTGTGTACAACCCCTTATCTTTTTGCTTCTCTTCGATAGGAGCTAAAATTGTGCTCATTGTAATACGGATATCTTTCTTAATACTATTAATATTGAACTGAATTTTTTATATAAGTTGCCCTATATATATGGATTTAAAGTTGTAAAAGAAAAATTATGCTATGTTTCGCTCAAGCGCAGTAAAAAATTATTTTCTAAAAATGCTCATATTTCCTGTTATATTGAAGATTTTTTTTCTCAAATTTTTACATAATGCTTTTGTAATATATTGTCATTTTTTCTGTAAGTTTCGTATAATATAACAAAAAACTCTGCATGTTATAAGCAAACAACAGGCTGGAAAATTTAGGATTTTTTAAGAAAATCTTTAAATCTTCCCAAATATTTGTGCTGAATTTACAAAATGCATGTAAATATTATGCACATTAAACATAACCATTTCTAAAAGTTTCATTTTGTTATCAGTATTCTGTGAAGCGGGGTGGGCCAAAAAGATTTTTGTCTTCGTCAGTTTGTAGACGGTCCCCTAACTGCCCTTCGGACCGAATCTTCAATGTAAAATGTGAGTTACAATCTATTCTTAACATGGTCAAAGTTTAAGGGCAATCAGTTAATCCTTTCCAGAGAAATTCTAAAAAATGTGAAAATCAAAATGTATTCGGATACTTTTGTCCATATAGTGTACTCTATATGATAAAAAGTGGCAATTTCGGATTTTCACACTTTTTGGAATTTTACCTGAAAGGATAAACCAACGGCCCTTGAATTTCGACAATGTAGACTCTAAATCACATTTAACAGTGAAGATTCGCAAGGAGGGAATTTAGGGGCCGACCAAAAATTGATGGAGAAGAAAATGATTTCGAATCGCCCCATTCCACAGAAAGCTGATAATGATTTACAAATTTCATCAATGATTTTGCTTAAAATTTATATTGCTTACTTGTATTTTCGTAAAAATAGCAAGTATATTCTAAAAGATATAAAGGTTTCCTTACAAAATCCCAAATTTTCCCGCATGCTTTTGCTTATAACATGCAATGTGCTTTCCACTAAATAATACAAAATTTACAGAATACTTGACAATTTGTTAGTAAATTAGTCCATTAAAATTTGAAGTTAATATTATGAATATTAGAGGAAATATGAATATTCGCAGTAAATAAATTTTTACTGCGCATGTGCAAGATATAGCGAAGTTTTTGTTCCACAACTTCAAAGCCAGATATATAGAGCAACTTATATAAAAATTCCAGTCGAATACCATTAAGATTTAGGAAGATATCGGCATAAGAGAAACAATATGATGAGGGTTTTCCAAAAACTGATATTTTTTAAATTTGAATCTTTGTATAGTAATCGTCGAACTGCGTCTGTTAAAAATCTTACACACTTCCGGGTAGGCCGGACCAGTGTGGGTTTTAAATTTAAAAAAAGTCGAACTGCAATTTAAATTATGAATTTTATTTATAAGTATGCCTGGGTATTCAGCATATTCAATCTTTATTAAATTGTATAAAATTATTCGAAAATTCAAGTTTAAAAAATATCAATTTGCGGTAAAAAAAAAAAAAACTCATTATTTTGTTTCTTTTGGGGGGAAGTAGAAATTCTGCTCACTGCAGTGTCGTTATCTTTCCAAATATTAATGGTATTCGACTAGAACTGTTATATAAGTTGCCCTATATACCTGACTTTGAAGTTGTGAGAAAAAAAATTGCGCTATATCTTGCACATGCGCAGTAAAAAGTTAATTACTACAAATACTCATATTTCCTCCAATATTAATAGTACTAACTTCAAATTTTAATGAAATATTTCTCTAACACATTGTCAAATATTCTGTAAGTTTCGTGTTATTTGGTGGAAAACTCTACATGGAAAATTTGGGATTTTGTAAGAAAACCTTTATATCTTCCAGAATATAGGTACTTGCTATTTCTACGTAAATGCATGTACGCGTTGTGCATATTAAGCAAAACCATTCGTGAAATTTGTAACTCATTATCAGCTTTCTGTGGAATGGGATAAGCCCAGATTTCTTTCTTCATCAATTTCTGGTCTGTCCCCTAAATGCCCTCATGACCGAATGTTCATTGTAAAATGTGAGTGAGGGTATTATTTACATAATCGAAGTTCAAAGGTAGTTGGTCTAGTTTTCCCGGAAAAATTCTAAAAAATGAGAAATTCCGAAAATGTCTGGATATTTTTGATCATATAGTGTATTTTGCCGCTTATAAATAGAGTTACAAAATACACTTACAGCCGAAATATGGGAGTGAATGAAAGCAAAGGAAGTGTTTTCTCCTCAACTTCCTTGTGTGATTCCAGAATTTTGCGCGGTTTCTGTTTAAGTTCGTAATATAGAGGAAGAATCAAGAAACGCCTCGAGGAAGCGTTGTCGGTGATTGGTCTAAAATGACGAAATTCAAAGCTTCATAACTTGGTAAATTTTAGTCTAATCGAACCTATCTTCCGATCCGGTTTTTTTACACCGTTATTGGATTTTAAATAAATAACCCGGACAAAAAAATAACCGAAAAAAACCGGCTACCTAGACAAAGAACCCCAGAATTTTGCGCGGTTTGTGTTTAAGTTCGTAGTATAGAGGAAGAATCAAGAAACGCCTCGAGGAAGCGTTGTCGGTGATTGGTCTAAAATGATGAAATTCAAAGCTTCATAACTTGGTAAATTTTAGTCTAATCGAACCTATCTTCCGATCCGGTTATTTTACACCGTTATTGGATTTTAAATAAATAACCGGGACAAAAAAATAACCGAAAAAAACCGGCTGCCTAGACAAAGAACCGGTGGATTTTTTCCATCCCAAGTTCACATACACAAGACTAGACAGACTGACAGACAATCAATCAGTTGACAAATTCGGTCCAAAAATTGGTATAGTTCTACAATTTTGGTGATAAACCATAGCCCTCGCGTTGCTTCAAAACGACTTTAATATAACTAAATTAAACTGAACTTGGTGATAAACCGTATGCAAAATTTCATCGATCCAGTTAAATGCGTTTTTGAATTCTAGCGTTCATATATATGCACACAGACAAAAGAACAGACAGATTTCACTTTGAAAGATTTCGTTCAAAATTTAATGCAGATGCAGAGTTTTTTTTGGGGAAAATCGCATACCAAATTCATTCGTTTAGATAGTTCCGCTTTTTACTTTCTCGTATACGAAGTATACAAAGAGAAAGTATTGTAATCGCCAAAAAATTCGAACTCGAGATTTTGACGAATCTCCACGTTTTAAACCTCCCTGAGTCCGAAAAACACAATTTTGGAATCATGTCTGCCTGTGAACACGATAACTCGAAAACTATTAGAGCTACGGGGATGAAATTTGGTATGTGATCTTTACTCATAATTTGTAGGTTTCTATCAAATTTTGGACAACATCCGTCTACGGGAAGTCTGCCTGTCTGTCTGTCCGAAGTCATGCGAGCGCTATAACTTAAAAACTTGAATAGCTAGATGGATAAAATTTGGTACACAGTTTTATCATCATGAATGTATGCCCGTATAAAATGTTGGGCCAAATCCGACAAAGGGTTGACTGTCTGTAGATCTGTATAATCGCATACTTGTTTTACTCAAGTTAGTAAGGTTCGCGTTTGACTTTGGCGATCTACGAAGGATATTGTAGCGAGCTGCAAACACGCGCTTCGGAAATTATTGGACCCCGAATCGAAACATCGCTCTGACATTCTCCAGATGGAAGGTATGGTGGTTTTATCGTCATGAATGTAGTCCTTATAAAATTTTGGGCCAAATCCGTCAAAGGGTTGACTGTCTGTCGGTCTGTATAATTAACGGATTCTTTTCAAAAATAATCTCCACGCGCATGCGTACTGAAGCAATCTTCTGTGCACGCGAAAGCTATGGAGCGAATTACGTCAGTTTGTTCTTGAGCCGGTAAGAGCGGAAAATCGGTACGCATCTCTTTGAATTTGATTCTTTACCTAGATATTTTTAAATCACTGTAATGAAAAACCTTTTGATAGTCATTGGATTCTGGGTAACAGTAGGTTCGAATTTTTTTAGCCACGTGGGGGAACTGGAAACGGCGCATTTTGGGGGAAGTATACGAGAAAGTTTAGGGGAGAACACTACCGCTGGTTAGTTTTCCAATTCAGAGACACGTAGACAGACGTAATTCCAAAATTGGTTTTTTCGGTTTCATGGAGGTCTAAAATATAGAGATTCAACAAAATCCAGAGGTTGAATTTTTTGACGGTTACAGTGCTTTCTCTTTGTATACTTCGCATTTTACAAAGTAAAATTTCTTTCTGACCAATTCAGTTCACGTCAAAAATTGGTTGATGGTATTGGGCGTTGTTTTTTTCTTGGCACAAGAGCCACTATGTTGATCACACTACGCCAGAATAAATTGTAAAATCATGTCAAGATGAAAGCATTATTTTGTATACGTGTAGAAAACGATGTAAAAAAGTTTTCAGCAAAAGCTGCGCAATATTTATATAAGAGAATAAAATCCTATTGATTTCAAAGATGAATACTCGGAGTTTCTCCAAGTAATGTATTTGTTGTAGTACTGAAAAAAATACTAATACTAAATACTATTAAGTGGAGTTTCACCAAGTAATGTATTTGTTGTAGTACTGAAAAAATACTACAACAAAAAATGAAACATTCGATACAGTGATGTTTGAACATATTTATAACTTCAAAAGATCCCTTTATAGTCGTTTAAACAAAATTCCTTTACATTTCAAATGATATCCAATAGCATCGTCTCAAAAAGGTATTTTCTGCATTTACCATGGACGTACAGACGGACAGAATTTAACTAACCAAGCTCGAAAAAGCTGCGTATTCAGCACGCCCATCCAATAAAATGCAAGTATAATTTGCAACTAAAGAGGCTCTATGAAGCCTAAACATGAATACTTAACTGAATGGCGGTCCGTTGCTAAGCAACTTTAAAGAGGGCTCAAGAACAGGGATGGGAAACGACTTTTACAGCAATCTTTCGTCGGATCTTTCTCTTCACATGAAAAAAGGATGAATATTTTAACTTTTAGAGACTTCAACTTTATGGCTCTCGTGAAGCGGCCTTTATATTAGGAAAAACAGTCTTTACTGATGTTATGTAAGTTTATTAAGCTAAAAGCTTTTTTCTTGTTTGGTTTTTATGGTAAGAAAATCGTAAACTAAAACCAGAGAAAACATTTATATTACGTCATGAATTTTTAGAGATAAAGGAGCTTTTTTTTAATACGGAAGTCTACACATTGTTAAGGGAAAAGGTTGTTTAAAGTCAGCAAGCCAACTGATTTTCCATGTTAGGATGATTTAATCGGATTTTTTAAAAGTTGTTTTGAAATAAAATATAAAGTAAGTCAGTGTTTTTCAACATTGCGGTGTTTGCGTCCCAATTTTCAACCATAATTTTCATCCCCCCCATACAATAAAAATTGATACAATAATAATAATGAATTTTTAATTAGTAACAATGTATTTTTTATTTAGTATTGATGAGTTAATTATTAAATACATTGTGCAGTACTGATACAATCCTATTTAAAAATGTATTATATCAGTGTAAATGTATACTATTTTAATTTTTATTATGTCAGAATGTATTTTCTTTTACTTTCCTTTCGGTAAATTAATCAATTTTTTAATAATATTTTCTTTTCGATATGCTCGCGCCCTCCATTAGTGTTATCACGCCCCTACCCTAGTAGCACAAAGATATTGTACAACATTGTACGATATTTAACAATATTCGTAATGTTATACAATATCATATAATATTACATAATGTCGAGCAATATTGTACAATATCGGAAAGCATGTTGTGCTACTTACGTAGGGAGCGCGCCCCACAGGTTAAGGAATCGCTGAAGTAAGTTGGATCGCACAGTTCTTAAGGTATCCGATTGGTTTAAAATCGCCGTTTTTGACGAAATTATCAAAAACATTTTTATGACTTAATTTTGTATCCTGTTTAACCAGCTTTCTAAAACTGTCTCACTTTTTACTCTACGTTAATTACAAATGGAGTTACAGCTGTTTTATTACCGAACTGTAAGCATTATTTTATGCTGCATGAAAACTTTAAATGCGTTTTCTGAGAAATGATATTTTTGAGGAAAACTGTCGACCGTAACAATGATTTCTCAAAAAGTTATTCGAGTATTGATATGAAATTTTCTGAGATTGTTTTCTGTAATATGCTCGATGTTTTCCTCTAAAAACTAAGGTCAATTTTAAAATCAATATTATTTTTAAGCGCTTAAATATAAACGAAAAGCATTTTTTATGAAAAATTACCAGTTTAGTAACTATGTTCAACTATATCTCAAAACTATTTTGATGTACAAGAAATATTTTAGAGCATAACACAGATAAGTGTCATAAAAATGTGCTCCTACAAGGATTTATGCATATTTAGAATATGATTTTGTCTATGGCTGTTAGTGTAAGGCAAATATTTCAGTCATTTTTCTTCAAATTTCTCAGTTTTTTTAAAAACATATTATTTTGAAAGCCTAATTTTACAATATTTTCATAGTTTTAAAACATATGCAGTTGAAAAATAACATTAAAATATATATATAAGTTATTTTTCAAAAAAATGTTTCCGAACACAGTCGGATACCTTAAGATGTATACGTTTTTACTTCATCGTATACGAAGCATACAAAGACAATGTATGTAGGAATGGGTGGAGGGGATGATCCGGCTGGAGACACTACTTGTAGGAGGCTCGTTTACTGTCTAAGGCAGCGATTCCCAACCTTTTGGGTTGTGCGGGCCACCTATTATGTAAAAATTATTTTGAGGCCCACTAACTAATATACAAGTAAAAAAATACAAATACATATATATAAACACATATAATATATATCATATGCTCGTATATGTCAGTAATTAGTAAAGCTTACTGTAAAAAGATTAAAATTATATTTCTTTATAAAGCAAAAAATTTTATTGTTGTCACAATGTAAGAAAAATCAAAATTAAGCAGTCAAGATTCAAGATAACAAAAACTCAATGCGATTTTTGATATTGTTTGCCACCACAAGAGAGTCAATATCTGGATAAAAACTTGACAGTTTCAGCCTCAAGTCACTTTCGACATTCAGTTTGTTTCTGTACTTAAGTTCCAAAAAAATACTGAGAAAGCACATTAACACAGTTAAGTGAACAGAAACCCGATCAAATGTCTCAGTGCAAGTTTGGCAATTGCTGGATACTGTTGTCGAACATTTTTACAGAGCAGGGCCAATGATATCGTTCTAAAAAACGATTTTAGAGTCTGGTCACATGATAGTTCAAATAAGCTCCCCTGATTTTGATACTTGACTAGGGGGCCGCAGCCCATAGGTTGGGAACCACTGGTCTAGGGGGTTTAATCAGCTAAAATAAGTACTCGGTGTTAGAAAACTAAATAGTTTCATTAGATGCGTTACTATTATTTACATAGAATGTGTTATAAACAGATAAGATTTAGGAGAGGGTTTTTAAAAGCTAATAAGAGTAGTTAACAATTATCGTAAGCTCAAGCCATTCCACTACGCGTAACGCAAAAGCGTAACATGCTCTCCCTCGCAGACACGTCTTTACTCTTCGAGTGCCAGCAACCGTCTCCCTAAACGTTGTGACCCCGTTGAATGTTTCGAACTCATGCGCTTGAGCCATTAAAGGAATTATTACGTAATTTACTTGCAGCTGGTTCGTTCTGCCATCTATCTTCATTTAAACTGACTGAATCACCATTTAACCTCCCTACCCCCTACATTATAATAGAAGATTCAACATTAAGATTTTGATGCATTTCCACGTTTAGACTTCTCTACGCCTGAAAAAGCTCATTTTTGCAATTCTATCTGTCTGTCTGTGGTCGGTCTGTCTGTCTGCGAACACGATGACTCTGAAACGGAGTGAACTAGATGGATTAAATTTGGTATGTAGTCTTTACACGGGAATTGTAGGTCTGTCAAATTTTGGACGAAATCCGACAATAGGAAGTCTCTGTGCATATCTCAAAAACACTTCGAGCCAGATAGATGGAATTTGCACATGGTTTTATCAGCCGATATCAAATTTTTTACCAATTCCACCAATCCGTTGTCTCTTTCTCTTCTTTCTATTCCTGTGCATCTGAAAAGATAACTAAAAAAATGACAAGCTAGATAAATAAATTTCGGTATGTGGTTTGCCACCAAAATTTCAGATAATATGTCTCAGATTTGGTCCAGTTGCTCAAAGGCAAGATATCCTAAATCCATACTCTACCCTCTTCTGTGTACGACGAAGCTGAACACAAAACGCGCCATTTTGTGTAATTATACGAGATAGTCAAGAGGCGAACATTCGCTCTGGTTTAATAACTTTTCAGTTTTTATCTAACTACAAAACACTTTCACCATCTAAGCCCCTCATCAGGAAATAGAAAAATTCAGTACAGCAGTGTTTGAATATAGCGATAACTTTAAAAGATCCCTTTAGGGCCGTTTAAACATGATTCTGTTGTATTTCAAATGATATCCAATAAAATCATATCTAAAAGTCTTATTCTTCCTTTGCGTTGGACGAACACACTTCCTGCAGAATTTATCTAACCAAGAACAAACCAGCGGGAGTGTTCTCCCCTGAACTTTCTCGTATACTTCCCCAAAAAGGTGCCGTTTCCCCTTCCCCCGCGTGGCTACAAAAATTCGAACCTACTGTTACCCAGAATCCAGCGACTATCAGAAGGTTTTTCATTATAGTGATTTAAAAATATCTAGGTAAAGAATCAAATTCAAAGAGATGCGTACCGGTTTTCCGCTCTTACCGGCTCAAGGACAAACTGACGTAATTCGCTCCACAGCTTTCGAGTGCACAGAAGATTGCTTCAGTACACATGCACGTGGAGATAACGGATTCTTTTCAAAAGTAAATTATACAGACAGACAGACAGTCAACCCTTTGACGGATTTGGCCCAAAATGTTATACGGACCTGCATTCATGACCATAAAACTGCGTACCAAATTTTATTCATCTAGCTATTCAAGTTTTTGAGTTATCGTGTTCACATGACTTCGGACAGACAGACAGGCAAACTTCCCGTTGACGGATTTTGTCCAAAATTTGATAGAAACGTACAAATTATGTGTCAAGATCACATACCAAATTTCATCCCTGTATCTCTAATAGTTTTCGAGTTATCGTGTTCACATACAGACAGACATGATTCCAAAATTGTGTTTTTCGGACTCAGGGAGGTCTAAAACGTGGAGATCCGCCAAAATCTCGAGTTCGAATTTTTTGACGATTACAATACTTTCTCTTTGTATACTTCGTATACGAGAAAGTAAAAGAGCAACATATCGTTACGAAATTCGTTCGGTGTGTGTACGTTGAAAACAGTCCGACAAGCAGGATAATGGAGAATGACACTTCATTCTCGAATATTCCGGAAAACACGAAGCGCAGGTAACAGGAGTAACAGCACTTGCACAGATTAGCGACACAAACAGACAGCAATTCAGTAATAAGAACAGCAACAGCACTGTCAGTACCGCTCGGCGTCTAACAGCTTACTAGCTCACACAGAACGCCTCCCCATGTCCCCGTACCTGACACGATTACGGCGACCGAACCGGTTGAATGGACATGGGACATACTAGCTCACACAGCGGATAAAACTCCAAAGAGAGATTCCAAATGCGTTAACACTTCAAAGGCGATCTCAGTCGATCAACACACTCTGTGATCCAAGCACGGTCTTATTTATAGTCAACCCGACAGGTAGTGAAGTCACATGGAATTATCTGGACAAATCCGGATCTCGACCCCTAATAGAGATAGCGAGAAAATTCCAGTACTTTTGAGATCCCCCATTTCGTCGCCAAGGCCGGGGTCGATGGCTCCATTCTTATAACATGCCCCTGTAGAACTATCTTTCCAACCATAAGACTAACATTGCTGGGAAGCGACCTTCCATGTTTGTAACAGTATTCAGCACGCCCATCCAATAAAATGCAACTCATGTAAGTACAATTTACAACTAAAGAGGCTCTATGAAACCTAAAGATGAATGCATAACTGAATGGAGGCCAGTTGCTAAGCAACTTTAAAGAGGGCTCAAAAACAGGGATGGGAAATGACTTTTATAACAATCTTCCGTCGGATCTTTCTCTCCAGATGAAGAAAGGATGAATATTTTAACTTTTAGAGACTTTACTTTATGTCTCTCTTGAAACGGGCTATATACTAGGAGAAAAAAAGGCTTTTACGAAGCTCTTTAAGTTCATTAAGCTAAAAGCCTTTTTTTTTGGTGATTACTTTCAGAAAAATCGTAAACTAAATCCAGAAAAAGCATTTAGATTACGATATTGATCCTTAGAAATATGCTTATTTAAATATGGAGGTACACATTATTAAGGGAAAAAAACTGTTTAAAATCAGCAAACCTACTTATTATTTAAAGACACGATGAAAACCGAGATAGTTTTTTTTTTTGAAAAAAAAACATAAAATGAGTTATATCGTATAGGTCTTAAAACCTAACAATATTTACTTTCTTGTATGCGAAGTATGCAATGAGAAATCATAATGATTGTCAAAGAATTAAAATTCAAAATTTTGATAAATTTCCACGTTCAGACCTCCCTGTGTGATAAAATAGAAAATAATAACAATTTTGGAATTAGAGAAGACGAGCTTAAAACACAACAAGCTAGAAGGATAAAAAATTTGATACAGTATCTATATAGTATTTGGTTTCGAAAGTTTCAATTTTGTCAACAGATGTTTAATTTGCTGCGACTAATTTCAGTTCCATCGATTAGATCGTTGGAATTCGAGCTAAAGTTCCAAAATATGGAATATTTTGAAATTTGCCGTACTTGTGAACAAAATATGGCAATCAGTTTTGCAAAGAAAGTATATTCATCAAAATTTTTATTGGTACCTAATGACCTAAATGTTTCTACCTACAATTCTATCTATTATTCTTGCTTTCGTATGGTATAAATACTGATAAGGTACTTGTTATTATATCTGTATTATATTCTTTGAAGAAATACTCTAGGTAAACTGAAATTTTAATCACTTTTATAATGTATTTGAATTTTTAATTAATGTTTATGATTTTTCTTTCTTATGATGTTTAGTGTGAATTGATTTCTTTATTATATTATTTTCAGTTCCTCAGGCTTTTGCGTTTTTGTTTATGATAAAAAAAAATCAGACTTTTTATTTTAAAAAATAATTTTCTATAATTCAAGTACATTTATATAAGTGTGCTTTTATGGACTTATTTATTCATACTATTTTCTACTATTTAGTCTTTAATATGTTTCATAATTAACTACTATAAATGTCATTGAATTTTATAATCATTTTTTTCTCAAATTCACTACCAGATGGCGCTCCTTATCTGGAATAAAAATTTACTTAAAATCAATAAATCAACAGATAATTCATTTCTGAAAATATAAAAATATTACATTGTAATCTGTATGCACAACTGTACAGAAATGTGAATAAACTTTTTCATCATCAATTAAATTACAACAGACAAATTTTTCTATTGATTCATCGATTATGAATAATTTCGAAGTCATAATATCTGCATCACAGTTTTCGTACTAGAAAGCAGGAAATTTTCACATTTTAGAACAGAAGAAACCGACGTATAAACGTAGCTATGCGTCGTATAAAAGAAGTAATTTACCATGAAGAAGAAAATGAATGAATCAGGATTGTGATGAAACGACGTATAAATGAGAAACGTATAAGCTGTGCTTTACTGCAGTATAATTTTCTATATAATTTTGCATTGAATTGCAATATTTTGTGCAATAAACAAAAGTTTTGCAAATAAAATGCTATTTTTTTAAACAAACTCACACAAATCCGGCGCTCTCGTTAAGCCAACGGTCATATGATCTGATAATTACTGAGAAATTACTGCATATCATTAATAAACTTTCGGTGACATCCTAGTTTCTTAAATTGAACACTTTCGTCATACTTGTCAAAAATTTACGATATAGTCGCTCTTGTAACTTTAACCTTAACTGACCATGACTGACGTCAGAAACAGCGCCCTCTGAAGCCTTTTAACGGCAGTTGAGACTTAAACATCGATAGTTCAGTTATCGATAGTGCAGTCGATAGTTTTGCAAAACTATTGAATGAATATTGATAGTTTCAAAACTAAAGATAGTATCGATTGTTTTCTCCCAGACAATACTATCGATAGTATTGCCCGGGAGATAATGGGATAGACCCCATTTTCAGTCGATAGTTTAGAAACTATCGATACTATCGATAGTTCAAGTCGATTGTTTCAGTCGATAGTTTTGAAACTATCGATAGTTCCAGTCGATAATTTTAAAACTATCGATTGAAAATGTGCCTATTGATAGTATTGGTGTGGAGAAAACAATCGATACTATCGATAGTGTTACAAAAATCGTTCTGTGGGTGTATGGTGTAAAATGTCCAACACGCTGGATAATGGAGAATGAAGGTTTATTCACAAATATGCAGGAAAACACGTAGCATAGGTAACAGGAAACAATGGATCTTGCACAGATTAGCGACGTGAACAGACAACAATTCACAGGTAATAACAGTTCAGCACTTTGATATTTAGCAACACAAACAGTCAGCAAATAACTAATAACGACAATAACAGCACTTTCAATAGCGCTCAGCTCACCAGCGTCCTAACTCGCACTGCAGACGAAACTATAAAGTCGTTCTAGTGGATCAACACTACTCTCTCTGATCCAAACGCGATCCTTATATACTCTCTCCGACAGGCCGTGACGTCACATGGAGTTTTCTCGTATATTCAAGCGTATTTCCATTCCTAATAGAGATATCGATAAAAGGGTCGCTTTTTCTGGAATCATCGATTTGTCGCCAAGGTCGCCAAAGTGGTCGCCAGGGTCAGGGAACCCGGAATGGCCGCTGCCCGTCACTCTATGCTTACCCCTGTAAAACTCCCTCCCCAACTATAAGACTAGAGAGGCAGGAAAGCGACATTACATCTTTGTAACAATAGTATCGATGGTTTTGATACTATCGATAGTTCATTCGATAGTTCCGAAAACCCGATACTTTTGAATGCAATAACTTCTTAACAAAATTACTTAGATAAATGAAATTCCGTATGTGGCCTTCTAACTTACATTGTAGATTTGCCTCCAATTTTTGTGTCAATCGGTTAAAAAAAATGTGTTCAAATTCGAAATTTGGTTTTTCTTATCTTACAAACCCTATTGCTAAATCACGCCAGATTCCGATACTATGACGTCATTCTTTGATTCTTGGCTCACTGCCAAATTCTGCTCGTTTCATCTTGATCTGCCTTTCGCTTTCCTTTCGGTGATTTATAGTCAGTCACAAAGAAATATTTTCTCGAGAAGAGTTGCATATTTAATTTACGGTTAGTCTTATTTTGTAAATTGTACTGCATTTTTTTCTGTTAGTGGATTTTTCATTATTTAATTGTTATTAGCAAAACGAAAGTTAGTGCCAATTGATTCATCAGTTCTGTTTTTTATGTTTTTTAAAAATTTTTAAGCAGTCTGGCAATGTGCCTGAGATATTATATTACGATTTTTTTTCTCCAACTGTGCTAGAGACGCTTGATGCGTTTTATTGCCTTTTATCTTATTTTTCCTCCACATTTGTTAGGGAGTATACAAGAAAGTTTAGGGGAGACCACTCCCGCTGGTTTTCCTAAAACTTCTCTAGTATCTACTTATCAATTTCATAAAAATGTCAAATTTCCCTCCCCTCTTCTATGTGCAGCATTTTCACGCTCATTTCATCAAAAAACCCACACGCTCGGAAAAGTAAAACACTGCAAATGCTCGATTTCACACTCCAATGGCGCTTCTTCGGACCGTTTTCAGAGCTGAACTTTTAACACTTGGGAAAAGTTTTCGAGCAGAGCCATCACTCACGACCTAATGGAAACAACACTCGGAGCTTTTACCCACACCAGCAAATTTGGAAAGGACTCAAAATGTTTCCTACTCGGATGCAAAACTGCGACCCTGAACTTAGCCCGGGTTTCGCTTTCAAAGAAAAGGACAAGCGATGACAAAGACCGCATGTAAAGATGATGAATGGCCGCATTTATCATACTTTATCCAAAAGGGAGATAGGAAAAAAAATGTTTCTTTTTCAGAAAAATCAAGTGGTTCGGTCGATAAGAAACGATAAGAGTTCGGGTCTTCCGAAAGGGTTTCAGAATTTGTAAAAGTAAGAATCTTTCGACGAAAGACTCAGGAATCTCAAGATTTCCAGAGATAACTCACGATTTTGGGGAGAGAGAGGCAGGTTCGTCGAAAAGTAACAAGAATCATTTTTAGAAAAATGAAGAAACTCTGTGAGAGATACACAATGAACGGAAACTATATTTTAAAAATTAAATTTAGGTTTATATTCTGTATTCTTTTTATAATTTCATATGATGCATTTATTTAAACCCGAACGCCATATGTGCATCGAATTATCGCAATTTTATACTAAAAACCAAAGTCATTCATAGACGTTATAATTCGATACAATAATTACGTGGAATCTGTAAACATTTCAACCGTCCTTAAAGTTGTCAAATGAATTTAAATGACAACGCATTCCCAAAAAAAGTTGTCTTCTAATTAGATAATTGAGAAAACAAATCAGTTAAGGGGTTAAAAAGTAAATGGATTGAAAAAAGAATTTGGAAGCCCTTCTAGAAGGACGCCATTTTTTTTCGTCTTGACCGAATCAGATCGGCAATAGTTCAGACCATCTTTTGATGGCAATTTTTCTTACGGATTGAAAAGAACCTAGAATAAATTGGGGATAATAGCCTTTGTAGCTAAAAATCCCCAAAACCCCCTTTTCAAATCAAAAGTAAAAGAATTTTAGGTATTATTAGAATTTTAATTCGATACAATAATTAAGTGGAATCTGTAAACATTTCAACCGTCCTTAAAGTTGTCAAATGAATTAAAATGACAACGTATTCCCAAAAAAAGTTGTCTTCTAATTAGATAATTGAGAAGACAAATCAGTTAAGGGATTAAAAAAGTAAATGAATTAAAAAAAGAATTTGGAAGCTCCTAGAAGGACGCCATTTTTTTTCGTCTTGACCGAATCAGATCGGCAATAGTTCAGACCATCTTTGATGGCGATTTTTCATGGATTGAAAAGAACCTAGAATAAATTGGGGATAATAGCCTTTGTAGCTAAAACTCCCCCAAAACCCCTTTTTCAAATCAAAAGTAAAAGAATTTTAGGTATTATTAGAATTTTAATTCGATACAATAATTAAGTGGAATCCGTAAACATTTCAACCGTCCTTAAAGTTGTCAAATGAATTAAAATGACAACGTATTCCCAAAAAAAGTTGTCATCAAATCAGATGGTTGAGAAGACAAATCAGTTAAGGGGTTAAAAAAAGTAAATGAATTAAAAAAAGAATTTGGAAGCCCTTCTAGAAGGACGCCATTTTTTTCGTCTTGACCGAATCAGATCGGCAATAGTTCAGACCATCTTTTGATGGCAATTTTTCTTTCTTTTTTGATTACGTACTGAAAAGAACTTGGAATGAATAGGCGATAATATCCTATGTAGCTGAAAATCCCAAAACCCCTTTTCTAAATCAAAAGTAAAAGAATTTTAGGTTGCTTTAACGTGATGATATGCAAATGCCTTCGAGAACAATTCTCTAAAAATGGTAAAAACTTCAAAAGACGCAATTTCATTGAAATAACGGGCAATTAGCTGTCTGGTTCTTGCACAGTCTACAAGTTGTAGAAGTAACAAAATAGTAGCATATATTTTATGTGTAAAAATTTCGATTTTCTTCACAGTTTTGTTTTTAACCTGACTTGTTTATAATAATATTATGCTAAACAGCATTTGTCCCCGAAAGCTAGGTTTAATTCTCTGTAGACAGAAATTAAATTAATTCTAGAGGAGATTTTCTAAACTTCTACAAACCACCAAAATTGTTTTATTTTATTTCTTAGATAAATTTGCTGAGTTATTCTTATTTTTTTTAATTTATCACTTCGATCCATTTCACATGTTTAATTACATTGCTATTTTTTTATTTTATATGTCAAAGCAGTGAAAACACAATATATTTTCGTTAAAAATATATTTAACTATTTATTTACTGAAATTATTTTTTATCACGTTTGCTCCGAAATGCAAAATGGAATTCTATGCAGATATTGAATTCTAGAAGAAGTTTTGGTAAACATTTCTCCGCTACTATCTCTTTTTAAAAATAAATAAATAACAAAATTAAATAAATAAAATAAAAAGGTACTATTCAATTTTAATTTGCAATTTTTTCACGATTCCAAATATACACTTACGAGTGAAAATAATAATAAAAATACGTACATACTTGGTTTAATGCATTTATTCATAATTAGTGGAATACATTTTAAACAGGTGTATGATTAATTTTAATTAAATGTTTGAGTCAAAATGTTTTCTTAATTCAGATTTGATTACCAAAATCAAGTCTTGTTTCGCTTCTCCAAAATTGTGTTACGAAACCTCAAATTTATGGAGTACGAAAAACAACGATTCCTGTTTTTCCTAATACCACTGACCCAGAAAATGTTTAGTGATTAGTTCACTTATTCGACATATTTAATGATAAATTTCAAACTTGTTATAAAAATATTTGTTTTATGCATTGTTTGACAGATAAAAAGGGACTGGCATTCCTTGTACTCGCTTTCCCGCCAAGGTTCGTTTCTCTTGGCTGCGATTTGGCGCTCTTTTCCTCGTCTTCTTTTCGGCAACCCCGATTCGCGCTACTCTCGAATATCTTCTTCATGCATCCCGCTCCGAGTTTTAACACTCTTTCGAATGCTGTCCGTTTGTGCGTTGGAATCGAACACTTCTAAATTTGTGCCACTTTGCCGGTTCAGTATCCCGGGTTACCTTGCCTCGAATATTAACTGTTTTTAAGTTTATTTTTTGCAAGAAGAAATTTTTTCGTCTTCGTCTTTCTGCATTTGCTGGAGAACTGTTTTTATTTGATTTGTTCCGAAAATGATGCGAATCCTTGCTTGTGTTCTCTTTATGTGTGCTGGGATTGCCTTTGGTGAGTTATGTTGTTTCTTTTTCATGAAGTTGTTAATTTTTTTTTTTTTATTTGTGTAAGTCTATGATACACTTGGAAAAATTATAGAGATGTTTCTTTTGTTTTAAGCAATAAATATTGGAATTAATTATAACGATTTTGGAATACCCGCTGTGGAATTTTGCGAATATAAATAAAAGCGGATAAATGTTATGAATCATCATTTATTCCATTGCCAATTTTGATCACCTCATTTCTTCTAAGAATTTTTACTTAAATATATAAATATATATTTGCACTTTAAAAAATTAATAATTTGCAGTTTTCATTCATACTAGTAAAGAAATACTTACCATTGAATTTTTTTGATAACTGCGGAAAATTTAATCAATTTTTTGGAAAATTTAAAACCTGATGTATAGAATGATGAATAAAATTGACGCTAGAACATTTTCTATCTCCTTTAAAATCGTAGAAAATGAATTAGTAGCTAAATGAAATTACAGACCCATGATAAACACATTTTTTTTCTTTTACCTTCAACTTATTAGAAATATCTGAAATTCTGTGAAAAATTGGGAATGGAATTTCAAATTCGATAAAATTGTCTTACATTTAAAAATAAATAAATTTTTTAAACGATTATTCCGATAGTTAAAAAAATAATTGTTGACGGCATTATTAAAACTAGAAATCACACAATTAATTAGAGTTCTTTCAAAGAGTATTATTATAAAAATTAATATTTGCAAATGAATTTCGTGTTTTAAATTTAAAAGTAATAATTACATCTTAATTATTCTGCGTAAATTTCTTTTTTTGAGATACCTACGTTAGAGATTTTATAAGTTTCAATTTGTTTAAAATTCAAAACACTTGAATCGGTAGAGATATAAAAAATTCTTTTTATTTTAATTGTTTTCAAGTTTTGCTACTAAATTCTGAACTCATAATATTTAAGCTTTGATTTCAATTTTACTCAGCGTTAAATTATTTCTACAAGAAGAATTTATTAAAATAATGGAAATTATTTTAAGATATTGAGTGCAAATTTTATTTTTAGAATTTGATATTTAAATTGCTTTTGTTTGTAAAATTGTGATTTAATGTTTCTTTCTTTAAATTCTAAAAACGTAAACAATTTTGAATGTAAAAACTCGAAATAAGATTTAAATATCTAGAAATAAATTTTTAAAGTTTTTAAAACAGTTTTATTAAAAGAAACTGTTAAAACTAAAGAAATTTTTTTTTCCTTATTTAAAAATTTCTAATGACAGTGCATTTTACAGTTTGCCTCGAATTTTGAAATTTTTCAGTTGAAAGTTTTTCTAAGACCGGTTTAATTCTAAAACTCCTCTTACTTAACATACCAGAAAAATTCCAAAAACTTATCTGTCGTATAATATATTTTAAAAACACAAACAATTTTTAATGTTAAAATTCGAAACAAGATTTAAATAATATCTACAATTAAATTTCTAGAATTTTTGAAGCAGTTTTAAAAAAAACTGTTGTAACTAAAGGGAATTTGTTTTTATTATTTAAAAATTTCTAATGACAAAACATTTTCCGGTTCGCCTCGAATTTTCATATCTTTCAGTTGAAAGGTTTTCTAAGACCGGTTTAAAAATTCATAAACACATCTTGTTTAACACACCAGAAAAATTCCAAAAACTTATCTGACGTATAAATATTGTGGAGCAGTTATTCGATGAAATATTCGCGTGACGTAAGAGAATTTATCTGCATGTGTGATGAACTTGGATATTTAAGTGCATTCGTTTTGTATCTTATCTCGTCTTAAGAAAACAATCGCCAGATTCAAGAGGAGATTTTCTTCAAGTAGAGTAATAAGTGCATTGAAAGCAATTTATTTTGTTACTTTCTACTTCCTTAAAAAGACTACAAAAAATCAGAGATAAGAATGTAAAAGAATACTTCAAATTCGAAAATGGCTGAAGATGATTTAAGACTCACCTTATCAGAAGATGTTCTAGTATATGCCTGAATATTTTAACGGCATTCCACTTAAAATGCATGGCAACGTAAATGTATTCCAAAAAGCACTGCTATTATACTCTTTCGAACTTTAAAAGTATCCGCCATTTTTTTTAATGGAAATCTTTTAAAACCGCGGCAAAAAAAAAGGTCGATTTTTCGATACGGAAAGAATGAAACGAAAATATCGAATTAGCAATCAAAGGAATGTTTTTCTTGGAAGTTTTGCTTCAAGGGAAAATATTTCATTTTAATGAAAGACAAATCCCGAAAGAAAAAAAAACGATTGTTAAAATTTCAAAATTTAATTCTAAAAATTTTTTTAAAAATATTACGTAAGCAGTTTGTTCAAAATGCTGGTGTATTGAAAACAGCGTGAAGGCCAAGGTTCTGGTTCAGTTCTTTTTTGCTTTTTATCTTTTCTTCAATAAGTTATTGATTAACTGGTAAAAATGAATTAAAACACGTAATTCTAACATGTTCTGTATTCTGCCATGTGAAATCTAACTGCATTATTATATTTGGTCTTTTTTAAGTGGGTTTTTTCATTTCAAGGTTAGTTTGTATGATTGTTTTGATATATTTATCCAGTTGATGTTTTGTAATTTTAATCTACTTTATATGTTTTTTTTTTATATTTCAACTTTAGTTGGCAATTGAATAATTTGTAAAATTGCTTTGGATTTAGGTTTTTAGTTCATATGAAATCTAAAATTTATTAAATGAATTTTTTATTAATTAATTAAAATTAATTTTAAATAATTTAAAATTAAATTTGGAAAAAGTAAAAATGTAACTGTTTCAGCGTGCGTCACTGTGCAGTCAGTGTATCATTAATATTTTTGTTAGCAATTCAATTTTAAGCTATGCGTGTGAAAAAATTTTGTTCTCTAGATACTGATTAAAAAATCTTTTATTCTGATACTACTTATTTTTAAGATAATGTGAACGTGAAAATCATTAAAAATACCTTTTAATTGAAAATCATTTACGTGAAAATCATTTTTAAAAATAATCGGTATTGCATTAAATAAAACAAGAGTTCGAAACACTTTCTTCACTCGCGACACCATTCCTACTGAAAATCGTATATTTCGCACCCCCAAGTGTATATAAACCAAAGTTAAAGAAGGGAAAAAAGAACCCGACGATTTTTTTTTTTACACCAAACTTGTTATCATATAGACGGGCATTGTTAGCTGTTAAAAAGGAAAGAAAACCGCTAATGAAAAGAACCTCATTAAAATTTGGTTAGGAAAAATAATAATTAAGAAATGAAGGAGGCTTTCTCCCCCCCCCAACCAGTATTTGGATTCGTTCATTAGGAAAAATAATAATTAAGAAATGTAGGAGGCTTTCTCCACTCTCCCCCCAACCAGTATTTGGATTCGTTCATTTCTTCAAACTGCTTATTTATATCGAAGTAAGGAAGATATAATACGGCTTTGGATCGTGAATAAAAATGTTAAATACATGTTTTTCAGTATTTCTAACTAAGTGTTTAAGATATAGATGCCTTTTTAATAGTGTTTGCTTGTTTATAGAGAATTTGCAAAATCTCTTTTGTCGATATATTTTGACCCCCATGTTTGGTTATGACATTTTAGGCCAATCTGAATTTTGTTCTATGGATTACGTGCTCCAGTGTTACGCGTCCGAACGTGACACTACTTTGTTTAGAACCAGGAAGTATTTCCTTTGGCAGCCTGTTTCACTTCAGCTTTGGATCTATACCAAATTTTTTTACTGTTGCCAGAGGCGCTTTTCAAAACCAACTCTCAGGTTGCGCGGGGTTGAATGAATGAATCACTTTTCCATTCCTCTTTGGCTGTGCAAATTTTGCACATTTCATATTACTTGCAAAACAGGCGTATGCAAACTATTCCTTTCCCTGTGGTAAAGACGAAAATGTATCTATCTTGCGGAACCCCAAATGAAATATTAAATCTCATGGTGAAGAAAAATATTTCAAAGTGTAAACAGTATTTCTTTCATTATAAGTATAATGCCGAATATGGCCGCAGAAATCAAATTTTCTTTTCTGGATATTGTAGCATAAAAATCGTTCTAAAATGGTTGAGAATTATTTTTAACTTAGTATGAAACAACCGTAAAGGAATATTTCTTTTTATTACTAATGGATTTAATATTTTAATTTTCTTTCTGGTATATTCTTATTCTTAGCAGCCGCCAAATTCATATAGTTTTTCTTTCTTAGAGGAAAAGTGTACACATTACTTAACATGTAGGCATAACATAATAAGTTTTGCGTATAAAATAGAGTTTTAGATCAGTAATTTGAAAAATGAAAATCTAAATCTTTAGGATGAAGTTCTGCTGCATTGCATCACATTTAAATATCACGGATGTATGATTTTATTTCATCACCTGAATTAATTACTGAAAGATAGTGTTATTCTAGTGATTAATGGAATGGTGCTCTTTGAACTCGGTTGATAATATCTTAGATGAAAAATAGAATAAAGTCAAATAATCGGACCCGCAAAATTAATCAAACTTTTAAAAAATTATTTATTCTGAATTTTAGGATGAAATTCTGCTGCATTGCATCACATTTAAATATCGCGGATATATGATTTTATTTGATCACCTGAATTAATTACTGAAACTTAATGTTGTTCTAGTGATTAATGGAATGATGCTCTTTGAACTCGGTTGATAATATTTTAGATGAAAAATAGAATAAAGTCAAATAATCGGACCCTCAAAATTAATCGAACTTGTAACAATTTATTTATTCTAAATTTTAGGATGAAATTCTGCTGCATTGCATCACATTTAAATATCGC
>BGPR01012786.1:16097-43661 GCA_013235015.1 Araneus ventricosus | reverse complement strand
ATTAAAATAGTGTACTCTCATCTAAAATTCACAAGTGTGTGAAATAACAAAATGGAAAATACCTGTAAATAATGTTTTATCCATTGCTACATTACATACAAAAAATGTATCATTCGTAATTACTGTACCTGCAAATAAAGTTTTATTTGTAGGTACAATACCTGCAAGTAACGTTTTATCTGCTGGTACAATACCTGCAAATAATGAATTATTCACAGGTACAGTACCTGCAAATAACGTTTTATCTGCAGGTACAGTACCTGCAAATAATGCTATCCTTAAAATTATGTAATTCCTAACTTTTTAAAGTAAATTCTATGTGTAATTTGTAGGTTTCGAATGGTTTGAGCAAAAGATTTTCAGAATCAAGACTACACTCAGCTTAACCATTTCAAAGGTTAAATTAGTTACTGAATTTTCAACAAAATATTATTCCAAGTGCAAATTTGTATTTCCATAAGCCTTGGATGTTTTCGCAATTTGGGTAGATTTTTCTAAAAAATTTTTTGTTCTTAACAGCAGGTTTTCAAAACTTCACTTTACTTTCGATTCCTTCTGATTCTCCATATTTTGTGAGAAAAATATTAATACTTACTTTGAAAACGTATAAAAATTTTTTCTTGATATAAGAGATGCTTGATAATTGTAAAGTAAATTGTGTTTTCTTAATGTTCTCAACATCTGTATATTTTGATTTAATATTTGTTAATAAGCCATATAAGCTTTGTATCAAAAATTTATTATCTTCTAATCTTTTCTCATTTAGGTATTTGCCATAGAACTTAGCTAATTTGAACTTTTTAAATTGAATTATTTTGTAATCAAATTTTATCTCTGGTCTCTTGAATATCCAGTTAACATGATGTTAAGATATCTGTAATTTAAATTTATTTTGGTTAATTTGAATTCGAAAGTAAAAATTGTTTTTTTTATTCTTATTGCTTTTACTAATAAAATGTATCTATAGCTGATGTCCGCCTTGTCTGTTTTATTTTACATTGCAATGTTTTCAATCAAAGAAAGAAGGAAATTAAATATGAATTGTACAGTTCATTTTTAATGGTTGTTGTACGATTGTTGTATTCAAAATGCTTTGATCTGTTTATTAAAATTATGTATTTAGTTGTTGTAATTATTATTTTTTAAAATTATTAAAAAGTTTTTGTTGATCATCATTACTTTATTTAATTTACATACTGTTTATTTATTAATATTATTTATTAAAACAATTAAATACTAAAAATAAATCTTAACTCCCACTTTTAGTTTAACATTTGTTTTTTCTCTTGCTTTAGTCATTTTTACACCAAGTGTTTCTTAATTCATCTTTTTGGATAAATCGCATTTTATTGTGGTCCTCTCAGCTTCATATTAACCAAGTTCTTTTGTACTAATTTGTCATATTTAATAACTAGTTCTTATATAAAATGTTTTCTTTTTCATAGGAGAAAAATTGTCTGTTACGTGTATTAGGAGTTGTGAAAAACTTGCTGGATCAGATTTATTATCCTATTGAGCATATAGCACTGGCTGCTGATCATCATTTTCTGAAAGTTGATAGTGGCAGCTTCTATACAGTTGGGACTGTTGTTTGGGGTTTATCATGCTATGTTGATATGATACGGTAAGTAGCCTTTATCAATATTTCTTAATTTATGATTATTTTGTTTTAGCTGAGAAATGTTTTTATGCATTTTCAAGAATATGTATTACAATATTTATACATAATTTGTGTATTATATTGGGTGTGCAAATATATGATTCTGTCCCTTTTTTTTTGAGTAACTAAAAGGTATTTGTTTTCAAAATGAAATACATATTTATTCAAAGTGTTTTCCATGATAAGCTACAACATTTGCACTGGTACTAGGCAACAAATAGATTTCTGTGGCAGAAAAATTCTAGTTGTTTAGAAACAAATCAGTCTTCAAACTAATTTTTGAAATTCTCATAAGAACTGGTTTTCTAAAAACCTCTCTGCATGAATTGAAACAAATGGTTCTTGAATTAAAGAGTTATGGGATTTGAAGCAACAAAGGCTGTTATCCCCAAGCAAATGGTTATCTAAAGGAACAACATTTGTACTTGACTATCCTAGTCAAGTACTTCTACAGTTTTCTCAGTTGGTCATGCAACCTGTGAAAGACCATCGTAAGTTGCAAAATTTCCTCGTTATTTCTTGTGATATATTCGTGAATTTTTGGTTCAGTGATGCATTCAAACGCAGTTCCAATTATGTTTAGAAAAGATCTTCTCCAAATGTTTCCTGTTATTTTTTCTTTTTAAATCTTAAAACTGTTTGGTGATTTTCCATACTTTTTGTAATATATATTGATTCATTATTTTGAACCAATGAAACCATTTTTGCAAGATATATTTGATGGAGCATGTGAAATATAAATTTCCATGGTACATTTCACTTGCAGTTTTCTTTAGCATAAAATAATGAAGCAAAACTTTCCACAAACTTTATTTTTAGCAAAAAGCTTGACATTTTTAATGAGAAAAAAGTAATTGTTTACATTTTAAACAGTTGCCATGTGCTAATTACTAGATGTTACTCTCAAATTTTCAAATAGAATTATTCCTGATTAAGTTGCATGCAATGAATACTCTGATGATATTGATTAAAAAAATGGAACTGTATTTATACATTAAAAAATTATTTATTTTCATAAATCATGAAAAATTTGTTTGATATCAACTGAAAAAAATTTGGTTCTCTTAACAGTAATAACATATTCTAAATGAATGGTCAGTAAGGTTCAGTAGTAATTTTTTTATTTGGTATAGAAGTTCATATTTTAAAATATATTACAAACAGTGTTGATTAAGTGTATCTCTTATGTATCATGAACACCCTTTACATACCTTCTCCATATCATGCACCTCTTAATTTTTAAGACTAAAATCATTGATATTTATGAAAACAGTAGATGCAGAGAATAGCAATAAACTTTTTATATAGCCCATTTTTAACAGTAATCTCACTCCTTCCCTCCACAAGGAAAATAATAAATTCTAAATTAAAAACAAATTTCATGAAAACTATATAAATATTGTATGTTCTTGGATTCCAAAACCCTCCTTACTTTTGCACATGCACCAGGCAGTGTTATTTTCACCAAAATAGGGGGAAAGTGAAAAATGGAGGGGGAGAGGTTTGATTTTATTTAACGTGATCTAACAAAGAACTCTGGAAATGAGCTCATCTTACTCATTGCCTGTCACCCCTTTCCGGTGCAAAATTGCCCAAATGTGCTAGTCTCGGGATATTGAAACAATCAATAAGACAGCAAAATACTATTGTAAATAAATAAATCAATACTATATTGTCTGATTGTTCAATTTAAACATTTATGGTGTAAGATGTTATATTTCACTACAGTTTTGGAATATTAGGGGTTAAGCTCTAATTCTACATTTTCCAGATGAATTCTGTGCTAATCTATATGGTAGAGTAAAGCAGAAAAGGTTATTTGAATGAATGGCTTTAAAAGGTATAAAACATTTAAGTTGGAAAGCCCAGAAAAATGTTCCTGTGAGTTAGCCCAAAAGTCTGGAAGGGAGAAGCGAATGTTGAATGAAGATAACAGAAAAAACATTAATAGTATCATACCACCTACAGTGGCTCCCAAAAGTGTTCGTACACTTACGATTTTCAATGAAATAGGGCTCCATCCATCAATTAAAATTAATATTTCGGAATATGTATTTAATAATAAGATCTATAAACTGTTTTTAACAAAACTACATGAAATATTTTAAAAACGTAGTAAAACTTTATTTTTAAGAAATCAATAATCAAAAAGTAACAAAAACTTGATCTCACAAAAGTCTTCGTACACTGAAATATTTTCGGATAAATTCATAATTTAAATTATCGTCTGTCACTTTATTTTTATTTTTGCATTGTGGTGGCATTTAAAAAATCGTTTGGCTTTAATTTTTGCTTGTTTACACCTAATATTCTATTTATTATTTAAAAAAGGCTCGTAGTCGTAAAGAAACAACAATCAGCATTCGAAAATTGATTATTTTTGATCATAGTAGTGGTAAATCGGTTCGGAATATCGCTAAATTAGTTAATTTATCCCATTCTACAGTGCAGTATGTGATAAACCGCTTTAAAGAAGGAAATCGGATCGAAAACAAGGTAAGAAAAGGTCGACTGGAAAAGTTAACAGAACGTGATCAGAGATTTATAATTAGAAAATTTGTGAAAAATCCACGTTTGAGTGCTTTAAAAGTTTCTACAGAATTTAATGAAAAATTTTCTACTCCGATTTCACCTGAAACTGATCGACGAGTTCTCAGAGCAGCTGGATTAAATGGGTGTTCTGCCCTTAGAAACTTTTTGGTAGTGCGAAAAACAGAAAGCTTATGTTTCCCTTCGCAAAATCAATGTTAAATAAACCCAAAACATATTGGAATAATGTCTTATTTGCAGATGAAAGCAAATATAACATTTTTGGTTCCGATGAACGTATAATGGTATGGAGAAAAAAAAATAAGGAACTTAATCCCAAGAACTTAGATGGAACAGTTAAGTATGGCGGTGGAGGTGTCCTTGTGTAGGGGTGCATGTCAGCATCAGGACTAGGTAATTTGGGATTTATTGATGGCATAATGAATCGTTCTCTTTATTTAAATATTTTAAAAGTCAATTTAAAATTATCACCCAAAATTTGGGTATTGGAAACAATTTTTCTTTTATCAAGATAACAATCGTAAGCACACGGCTCTCAACGTTCGCCTCTGGTGTCTCTATAATTGTCCACAAAATTTGAAAACACCACCTCAATCGCCAGATTTAAACCCAATAGAACATATTTGGAGAGAACTGGAGGTTAGAGTACGAAAACACGAAATTAACACTAAAAGCGAACTAAAAACAGTAATGATGGAAGAATGGTTGAACATTGATGCAGAAATTACAAAAAAACTAGTGAAATCTATTCCCAAACGCTTTAAAGCTGTTGTGGATGCTAAAGGATATCCTACTAAATATTAATATAACGAAAAATTAGAATATTTACTAATATGTAGAGATTTTTTTGAAGTGCACGAAGACTTTTGTGAGATAAAGTTTTTGTTACTTTTTGATTATTGATTTCTTAAAAATAAAGTTTTACTATGTTTTAAAAATATTTCATGTAGTTTTGTTAATAATAGATTATAGATCTTATTATTAAATACCTATTCTGAAATACAAATTTTAATTAATGGATAGAGCCCTATTTCATTGAAAATCGTAAGTGTACGAACACTTTTGGGAGCCACTGTATATAGATAAAAGAGTTGTCATTTTTTTTTCATAAAACATTTTTGTAAACTTTGTATGATTATACATTTTATTAAAAGTTGAATTTTTAATCAAAACTTTAGGTAATTGATTTTTGTATTGCTACTTAATTTAAATGGATACTTTTTCATTAGCTAGACAGCATCCTAAATTCAGCAATTTCACTTTTTAAAATATGCAGGTGAGGGAAATCCCTTGCTTTGTACACTATATGCCCAAAAGTATCCGGACACTTGCAGATTTTCTAATTTTTTAGAATTTCTCTGGAATGGTTTAACCGACTACCATTAAACTTCGGACATGTAAAGAATAGACAATAACTCACATTTTACATTGAAGATTCGGTCCTGAGGGTAATTAGGGGACCGTCTACAAACTGATGAAGACAAAAAGGTGTTTGGCCCACCCCGCTTCACAGAATACTGATAACAAGATGAAACTTTCAGAAATGGTAATGTTTAATGTGCATAATATTTACAGGAATTTTCGTAAACTCAGCTCAAATATGTGGAAAGATATAAAGGTTTTCTTAAAAAAATTCAAATTTTTCCACCTGTTTTTTGCTTATAACATGCAGAGTTTTCTGTTATATTATACAAAACTTACAGAAAAGATGACAATATGTTAGAGAAGCATTTGTGTAAAACTTTAGAAAAGAATTGTTGAATATTACAGGAATTATGAGCATTTTTAGTAAATGTTTTACTGCGCATGTGCGAAACATAGCGTAATTTTTCTTTCACAACTTTAAAGCCAGACATCTAGGGCAACTTATATAAAAATATTCAGTTCAATATCAATAGTATTCAGAAAGATATCGGCATTACAACGAGCAGAATTTTAGCTCCTGTCAAAGAGAAGCTAAAAGATGAGGGGTTGTACACAAATTGATATTTTTTAAACTTATATCTTTAAATAGTTATAATGAATTGTATAGTGGTGAGAATTTGTTGAATACCCATGAACAAATCTAATATTCGTAACGAATAAAAAAATATATATGTAGAATTATTAAAATATTTTAAGAAAAGAAATTAATTAGATAAAAAATCGTTTCGCCATAAAATAAATATATTTAAAAATATCATTTGGCCGTAAAATTGTAATATGTAATTTGTTAATAATCCTGTAAATAATATAATTAAAGTAATAAAATTTTTGTTATTTACAGTGCCTAATCAGCTGGAATTTAAGTTATGCACGGAATTGATAAGTCTTCATGGGTATTCAGCAAATTCTAACCACTATACAATTCAATATAACTATTTAAAGACATAAGTTTAAAAAATATCAATTTGTGTACAACCCCTCATCTTTTAGCTTCTCTTCGACAGGAGCTAAAATTCTGCTCGTTGTAATGCCGATATCTTTCTGAATACTAATGATATTGAACTGAATATTTTTATATAAGTTTCCTTATATATCTGGCTTTAAAGTTGTGAAAGAAAAACTACACTATGTTTCGCGCATGCGCAGTAAAACACTATTTACTAAAAATGCTCATAATTCCTGTAATATTCAACAATTCTTTTCCAAAGTTTTACACAAATGCGTCTCTAACATATTGTCATCTTTTCTGTAAGTTTCGTATAATATAACAGAAAACTCTGCATGTTATAAGCAAAAAACAGGTGGAAAAATTTGAGATTTTTTAAGAAAACCTTTATATCTTTCCAAATATTTGAGCTGAGTTTACGAAAATTCCTGTAAATATTATGCACTATAAACATTACCATTTCCGAAAGTTTCATCTTGTTATCAGTATTCTGTGAAGCGGGGTGGGCCAAACACCTTTTTGTCTTCATCAGTTTGTAGACGGTCCCCTAATTACCCTCAGGACCGAATCTTCAATGTAAAATATGAGTTATTGTCTATTCTTTACATGTCCGAAGTTTAATGGTAGTCGGTTAAACCATTCCGAAGAAATTCTAAAAAATGTGAAAATCTGCAAGTGTCCGGATACTTTTGGGCATATAGTGTATCATACAGTTGCTGTACTTAGAGAACTTGCACACATTTTGATTATTACCACTAACAGAAAAGTGATATTTAGTGCTAACATTTATGTTTAGTAACTACGTTGTCAAGCTAACATAAAAATTTCTTTAAATGGGGTCTGCTTTCATTTTAACCCCTTGAGCTTCATTATTTTATATACTATGTATATTCCAACTTTTAGTATTTTCTTATTCAGAAAAGAATAACATATGCATTGTATGCCAGGTATACTCAAAGACTGCTTAAGTTGATAATACATTGGAAGCTACAGAGGGTGTTCTTCTGCCGAGTGAAATAGTCCTGCAATTATCTGAACATATATTAAAAGTAATTGACATATTTGAGCAGAATTTTGCTTTAAATACCAATAACCTATATTTTCTGCAATAAAAATCTATTTTCAAAACATATGTTATTTAATTTCCTAAAGCTTTTTTCCCTGCCTTCGGTCTGAAATTATGCAAAACCAAATTGACCTTGGTGCCTCATTTGGGGGAAAAGCTTTTTTTTTTTTTTTTCCTGCCTCTCAGAGCTTTACATTTGGCGATTTATCTCTCTCGGTGCTGGCATGATTGTGATTATTCAGAACACAAGATTGGAGTTATTGCTTTTAATTCACTTCTATTTTTTTAAAATCATTTTATATGGTAGCAACTTCTAAAATATTGCTGTTTTTGAAATTATTTATGGATCTGATCTTTGCACCATTTTTTTGTACATATATATATAACCATATACAGCAAAAGAGAACTCAAAAATATGAAACATGAAATACCATGAAGGCGATGCAAAAAAACTCAAAGAAATCAAATGAAAATAAAAGTATGTCAGAATAAGGATATAACATAATAAAAAAAGTACAAATGAGACAAAATATTAAAAAAGAAGAAAAGAAATTCAAAAGGTTGCATTATTGGCATTTCTCCAATGTTAAACAACTTTTCCAAATTAAGAAAATGCTGAAACAAATTTCCTTTAACCATAACTTATTGATCCCACCAAAATTGTGTTGATTAATCAGTCAAACACATATGCATTTATTTCGTTTATGATTTAGTTGCATTTAGGATGCGAGATTTTTAATTTTGATGAGATTAGTGAATAATTTGATAGGTGAATTTTAAATTTTGATAAATAATTTGATACATGAATAATAATTTGATTAAAAGCTTAAAAAATGAAAACTTATTTTTTTGTTAAGTACTTTATTGCGAGGTAATAGGTCTTCAGTCATGTGTTTCTTTGAGGTGAAAAAATTAATATCCTGCCTCTCTCTCCTAACGGTTAATCAAGTTATTTGACTGAGAACTTGAGTTGCAGTACGACATTTATTGTCATTTATTTTAATTATGTAACAGGTCAATTTCTAGCATTATTTAATGTAAATATTTTTATTATTTTTATTTTCTTTTAATTATTGAAAAATTTATGCATCTTGTATCTCATGATAACAACATGAAAGAATAGTTGATGCAGTCATTTTTTTTTTTTTTGGCATAAAAATCTTCTGCTGTATACAATTTTAAATATTGTGTCAAGTTTCTACAAATGATATTTCTCAGGCTCCCTTTAATTAATAACTTACTTAAATACAATGTAATGGCAAAAAAGAATCAATCCACACAACTTTCTCTTTTTTGTTTTGAGAACAAAACCTGGCACATACAGAGTAAAAAAAATAAAATAAAATCTACTTTTGGTTGTTGGCGAAGTCTAACAGAAAGTAACCCCAAGACGCATAGAAACCCGAGCTACGTCATTCATCGATGCAGCGCCGGAAGTATAGGGTTTTCTGTATTATCAACTTAACCTGTCTTTGAGTATAGTCGTCTACTAAGTAAAAATGCTATTTTTCTAAAATTTGTCAGCATTTTTCAGTCAAGGATTGTGTACAAAAGCAAACTGATATTATCTGTCATGAGATAAAAGGTGTTAGATGTTCATTGATAAATGATTTCACCTCAGATGAAAGAGTCGAAATTGACACTTATTAGTTTTGAGAAATGCCATGCAGAGAGCTGGTAGTAAGGCAGGGAAAATCCATGATTTGCATTGTGTTATGCACATAGTGTATAGGAGGATTGCAGCACATGCCTGCTTGCAGCGTCTTGTCAAAGTAAATTATTCCTCACTTTACTTTGAAGATTTTTTACTAGACTGGATTTTTTTGTGAGTCTGTGTTTGAATTTTTAGTCACTTTCAAGCTTGTTCATCTGAACTTTGATAGTTTTGACAGTTATCTTCTTTTTAATATAGAAAAATTACAGTTTTTTGTTATGTAAAATACTGCTAAACTTTGTAACGAACTACCTAAAGTTGCATTTTGATATTTTTAATATTTTATAGGGGTATATTCACTTCATTTGTCTTATAAGTTAAAAATATCACCATCTTGTATTGAATGAAAGCTAATAACCTTTTTTTTTTGTTCACTTTACAGATCTCTTATAATGATGGTCATTTTGCAAAGACAGACAAAAGGTTTAAAAAATGTTGTGTAAGTATAGCTGAAATTATTGCCATGCATTATTACAAGATAAAATACCACTATCTGTAAATATAACTATGTTATAATCTAATTATAGGCTATTGATCTTGATTTCTAGAGTAATGTTGGTTTTTTTTATGTTTACAGAGATAATTTATGATTTCTAATTAATCTGTTATTATTAGTGGCATTGTCACTGTGGGGCACGGGGGTTTATAGATACTCCAGGCACAACAGAAAATAAAATGTTATTACATTTATGTTGTTTTTGAAAGCCAAGTATGATGATGATGGGGGAAAAATATTATGTACAGGGTGTTATTTATACTTTTTACGACACTAACTACTACTGGAGTTGAAGTCATATTATGCCTTTGGAGCCACTTTTACTCGTCATACCACTGGGTTATTAGTTATGTTTATAATAAAATATTATATTTGAAACCATTTTAGATTTATCATGAAACAAACTGTTCATGCTCAAAGAAGGGCCCAATGACTTGGTGACAGAATCGGGATCAGATGGTCATGAATTTGAAACTTGATTCCACCAAACATCTGTTGCTGTCTGTCTTAACATCCTACTGCTAGTATGGAGGTTTAGAAATAGGCTGTTGCCTTTTCTAGTACTGTCCCTAAGATCAGTCCACTAGGTGTATACCTGAAACTGATTGGGCCTTGAATTGAGCTATCACGTTGGTAGACCGGAAAAATATTATTTATTTTTTCACTTTTTTAATTACTGGGGGCCTCACTCTGTATTTGCCCCAGGACTTCAAAAGTTAGAGCAGCCTTTGCCATCTAACAACTGTTTGTTCAAAATTATGATGTCCACCCTCAAATAATCCTTGTGAGCTTCCAAATGAAATGTTAACCTAGGAAATCAATCAATTATGTTCAAAGAAACTAAGAATAAGCTTTTCAGAAACTTATACTAAGCAGCCAACTCTGTTATTTAAACTGTGAAAATTTTACTACTGTTTTTTATTACATTATAAAACCTGTTTATATATAAAATAATCTTTCCTAAAGATTGATCATTGCATTCTATCTAGATTTTTCTTTTTAATAAATTGCACACTGATAGAAGCTAAGAATGAATTTTGTTTCTGTTTGTTTGTATGTGTTATGAAAGTCGGAAATAATATGCATTTGCAGTAAATCTGTTGTATATTCTCGGGAAACAAAGTAGTGAGTTTAGGTAGAAAAAAAGTGAAGTCAATAATTGCTTGACTGCTCAATCTGCTATATTTATTTAGAAAAACAATTCAATCTTAATTTTTCAAAAAATTTATAATGAATTGTCTAGCATGTGATTAATTGAGTTATAACGAGCAACAAATAAACTTTGCATCCTGCAAAGCTTATTTGTGTTATACCTTAGTTGCATATAAGTAAAAACTTTTCATTTTCAATGGGGATTTAACGAATATTCGGTATTCGGTCCTTTTGTCGAATATTCGACTGGCCGAATACTAATCAAATATTCAACCGAATATATTCAGGATAATATTTTTTGAATACACATTTAACAAAGAATATTGCAGAATTACTTTTCAGTACATTTATTATCAGATCTAACATTTACCCAATTTTAAGTTGCATAGTACTGAAGTGTATTTAGTAATGTTGCATATCATTTATGGAAGTCTGTTCTATATGGTTTCATATATATTACCAGCTTCAGAAAATATGCGGTCCCTGTATAATGCTTGCAGGTGCTGAAAGATATTTTCTTTCTAAATTTGCAAACCTTGGAAATTTTTCCAAATTTTTTCCCGTCAATTAAGTGGACACTCCACCTACCTATTAGAAGTTCTTTATCAAAATAGGAATTTGGCTCTAGTAATTTTAAATTATCTGTTCAATTTTTATCTGTGTTTGTCATTGCCATGCAAACAATGATCACTCTTTTATTTCTTTGAAGCAATCCCAAAATGAAGAGGGTTTCTCATTTCTTATTATTGGAATTAAGATATTTAAAATATTACAAATATACATAAAAGTGTTAACATTTTTTTAAAGATACAAATAATAAAAACTCTGGTTTATTCAATCTTAAATTTTTTTCATTAAAATTTGAAAGTTTTTTAATTTACAATCAAAAGTGAAATGTTTTTAAAAATTTGGCTGTTCGGTTAAATTACTGTTCGTTACATCCCTAATTTTCAATTTATTTGCTTGTGTCTTTATCAAACTCTGTTTTTTGTACATTTCAGGAGACCTTTAACTGTTTGTCTAAAAACCAAATGAAATTCATTCCATAAGAATTTTCATAATTTTTGTGTACTGATTTGGTGACTTTAAAGTGAAATTTGTAGGTTTGTTGAGTAGATTAAGAGTTGTTATACCTTAATTGCATTTTTTTTTCTTTTCTTTTTGGCTCCAAATTCGATCTCTGAATCTTGATAGGAATAAAGAATGCTTCTATGAATAAACCGTCCAGAATCCCTGACAATTCAGACATTTCATTGTTGTGAAAAATCTAAAATAAATTTGATACTTTTTCCTTAGCCTCTCAACATCTAAATCGTCGAAAGTGCAGAAACCTGAAACGATAAAGTTGATCATAAGTTGCAGGTTTAGCAATACATGATCGATGTTCTTAACAAACTTGTTTACTTTTTGGCAGCTGTCCCTCTAACATTTCATACTAATATATCAACTTGGCAAGAACTTCTGTTGAGTTAGCAAAAATGTATCCTGAATTCAAGACCTTAAACTGAAAATTGTACATGAGCACAACAAAAACTTTTTTATGTGGTGCATAAAGACTTGCTTGAAACATTCATCTTTGTATTTTGTATGTAGTTGATATTTTCCGTAATTTTTCTTTTTTGTTATTGTTATTTTTATTTTCTCACTAATTCCCAAGCCACATTTTTTCAATAATATTTTGTATATCAATATTACATGTCATGAAATCAACTGAAAAACTAAATTTTAAAAAATACTGCTTGAAAAATTTGTGTTAGTACACTTGTAAAGCCTGGCATCCCTATTTTGGGATGTAATGCAAAATTTAAGGAAAACTATCAAAATCTGAAATTATGTGAATTCCCCCCCCCCAAAAAAAACCAAGTTATCCTTATAATTGTATGTGCTGATATATTTGTGAAATGTAAGTAAATTAATTGATAAACGATTGAACAAACTTGCCCCTTTCTTCTTAACATTGCAAAAAATTATTTTTAGTCTGACTTGAAAGTAAAAAGGTTAAATTATCAACCAAATGCTTGATATATGCTGCCTTTGATATATGCTGAATATAAGAGAAATTAATACTTAGAAGTACTTTTTCGTAAGATTTATGTTGAAAAAATAATTCGTGTGAGTTTATGATGCATTTAGAAGCGTTCATAAAAAGGGGTGCTAGGCTTTAATGGATTAATTAATTCTTTGAATGGAAAATCATTTTCTTTTATGTAGGTATTTTGATTAGTCAATTATTGTGTTAGATTGCACTTTAGCAACCCTTTTTTTCATATTCCCTTTTAAAATGATTACTTTTTCCCGCTTTTTTTGTGTTTTTTCCTGTAGTTTGCATGAGAAGATAGTAGCAATGCAGCTAGAATATCTACTTCTGGGTTTTAAAGATGCTGCTGACCTCGCACTAGCCATTTCCTATTTGCCTTATGGAAGCTTTTTGTGGGCAGGCAGACTAAGCAAAAGGAATGTTGGGTTATTCGGTACTATATCATCTCTGATATGGGTAGCAATGCTGCTTAGACGCTTGAAAAACGAGAAATCTACTTCATGAGCTACAACCTCCAAGAGATCTTTAAAAGTATTATTGTAATGTGTATGTTCAACATTTATATGTTAGTTGTGGAAGAAAAATTTACATTGATCACAGAAGTGCCTTTGCACTTCTGTATTGCTTTTATTTAAAGATATTTTGCAACTGAACCTCTTGCAAACAAAACCAAACTGGTTTATATGGAATGAATGTCTAATTCTGAATTCTATTGCTTTGTTGTATAGATTTGTCACAAACTATCTGAACAAATGCTTGGCCTCATTTTTTTAAGTCACATTTGTTTCATGGGTGTCATTTGAATTTCAAATTTTGTCTTACTCACTTTTTAACTTCAATGTAAAATTGATTACCAGTTCAATAACATTTGATACATTTTAGCTAAAGATGTGATCGGTATAATTAAAAAGTGCTGAATCAAATCCCCTGAAAAGATGAACCAAAGTATTAATGCTTATTGTGTGTAAAGCATTTCTTGGATACTAACGACAGATATTGATGCACTTCAATGAAATTTATTGGGTAATGCTGGTGGTGTTTTTTTTAGCTATTGAGAAATATTTAGAATTTTATTAATTACATGACTTTCTGCTGTCATCTTTCTATTTTCATAAATAGGAAAATAAATAAAAGATTACGTGCATTGAAATTCTGCACACTTTTTAGAAAATTTCTCTGGTTTGGATTTGAGAGGTTTAGTTGCATTAGGATTGATCTGTTTTTAATAAATTGGATTTTTTTTCATGATTAACTATGTTATAAGGATTTCTGTGAAAAGTATTCTGAGTAAATTCATAGTAAATTTCCAGTAATCTTTTTAGTAGTATTTATTGTGTGACTTTATATACTGCTGGAAGAAAGTGTTTCTTTGTGTGTGAAAATTGTTTTACTTAAGATACAGTGAGTGTAAATGTGTAATAAAGCTTTTTTTTTTTTTTTTTAAATTGTTCATAATGCAGCTACTTTGTTTTTTTCATTTAAAATGTTTTTATTATTATTATTGTTTTGTTTAGTCTTAGCAATTATAAAGATACTGTATGTTTCTTATGTAATATAAATATTCAGTCGTTTTTGTAATAAAAATCAGTGTGTTCTGATGATGATTTTTGAACAATCCTATTTTCCATTTTATCTGAAATGTGTAATAAAAACTTGCGACTGCCAGAAGTTGCTTTCAGTGTGAATGATATGTGCTTTATTATAAATAATGATATTATATTTTGTAATATGAACCCTTTATTGTACAATTAAATGGCAAGTTTTAGTAGAAATAGTCTTAATTAAGTTCATCCCCCACCATATAAATCTGAAACTTTCTGAAAAATGCCAGATGTGAAATGTTAATGAAGTACTTGTTTACAAGTTTCATTATGCATTGAAACATTGTTATGGCTTTATTATCTCTTCTGCTAAATGTTGTTTTCATGAAAATACTAGTCAAACACTGTAAATACTTGTATTTCTTTAAATATTGCTGCCAAGTTTCATCTTTCATAAAGCTGCTATAAATGGAATTTTTAAATGAAATTATAATGTGAATTTTTTTGTACATTCTTTATTCATAGTATGTTTTAAAGCTTTTACTTTGTATAATCGAGCTTGAAAATGTTAACTGTTATTAATTTTATTTTAATTTTATTATTATTATTTTGGTATTGGAAACATTTAAATTGTAATGGCTGTTAGTCAGTTTATTGCACAAAATAATACTTTTAAATTTTTGTATCTTGGATCCTTTTCCGTTCATATGTCATATAAAATCTTGTTAGACGAATGCTTGTTGTATTTCATTTTATACATCCAGTAACAAAGGGGTTACTTTGTACTAAATGCCATAAACTTCTGATTTAAAAAAATCCTAAAATAATTGCATTTGTTAACTACAGTTTATCTTTTGTGCTTGAATAAAATTACTTGTAATTTTTAAAATGTTAAAATATTTACTGACACCCACCTATAAAAAAAAATTAGAAATTGTTAATTGGCTATACCATTATTGGTTAAACCATTTGGCTCTGATTTAGAAATTAATTTGGAACATTTTAATTTAGTGTATAAGAGAAGAAGGCATACTTATTTTTAAAGATTTAATATTTTCATATATGATATAAAGAAAAATATATATGTTAGACAAAGAGTGTTTTCCTTTTTTAATTTCTCTGCTGCACTTGTTATAGCATATTTTCAAATTTGCTAATGAATGATATTTTTTACTAACTGACTTTAATATTCTGTATATTTTTCTATTAAAGATAACTTTTTATCAAAATAATATTTGTAAGATTTTATTGATACTATTCCCATTTCTGATTTATATTTTCATTCCAATTTATAAAAATTAAGAAAACTTTTGAAATACCTATTTGATCCTCAACATATCCAAATTAAACTTTTGTTCATTTTTATTATAATTATTTGCTGTATATAATTAAAGATCTTTTATGCATGAATTATAAACCTGTTATTAACAATCTGTTTCAAACCATCTAATGTTAATATCATTGTAAAATTTTGTTGTGATACAATTTTGTATTTTTGCAACATTACTTTTTATTATTGAATTTATGATATTGATTTTACAGTATAAATATTTGCTACAAGTTTTGAGGAAGTTGGTGTATAAAAATGATATAAGAATGTGTATAATATGGAAATTGAGGTAATGCATCCTTCAGCCTATTAAATTGATTTCACAAAACAGTAAGAGGAAAAAATATTTGTTGTATGAACTTTTTCTTAAATTTAGCATGCATTTTGAACAAACCTCCTTTTTGACTCAACGTATGATTCTTCCTGTTGCTTGTCTAGTATTTTTTTTATTAATTAAAACCGAGATCTATACTTTTAGCTAATTTTAAATTATTCTTAGTGAATACATTTGTTTTACTGTGCAGGAGTTAGATTTTTTACATGTTTGTCTTTGTGATTGCTGTATAAAAATTTAATCTTTATTCAAATCAGATTTTTTCCTCCATTTGTTTGGTAATATTTTATGATGAAAAGCATCTTTATGTCTAAATAAGCTTGTTTTCTAGGGTAAACAAAACGATTATTGACTCCCTTAAAACAATATTTATACTATTAATTCATGGAGAAATTATAAAAATAGTTCAATCAAGTTCTGATTCATTGTAACTTTTCCTGAATTGCTCTACTTTAGCTGAATAAAGGGTTTCTTAAAAAATATCATCCCTGGAAGTTATTTTACAATATATTGAGAATAAATAGTGTACAATTGGTTATTGACACCTTACAGGTAAGTAATTATCACCATAGTTACTCATCCCTCATTCATGTTTAGTTTATTTTTGCAGTATAAATTGACTTATGCTATGGAACTTTGGGAATCTTATTTTTTCAAATTAAAGATTAGGATGAGAATAACTGTCTTAAAATTTTATATTATATAAGTTTTTGATCAAAAACATACTCTTCGACATAGTTCATCAAAAGCCTTCTTTTAATCTCCTCCTGAAGTATGTAATCTGACTTAATATTATGAAGCATTCACATATTTTAAATCTCTGCATTTTTCAATTTGCTTAATGCTATAAACTATCATTTCTAACCTGAAATAGATTTCAATTACCAGTGATGGAGTTAGTATTTTAACACATTGACTGCTGATCACGCACTTTGACTCACGCCTACGATTCACATCTGTTATTTAATTAAATGAGCCCTTCTCTACTATAGTTAAGAGAACAACTGAGAAGGGGGCATCTAATTAGATAGAAGGTCCGAATCTCGTGTGTGAGTCATGGCAGTGAGCGTGTTAAAACTTTTAAGCCTAATTCATGAACTACATTTTTGTCAATTGCTCTTAATTGTTACAATGATTGTTGCTCTAAATTCATGCCCATGCCTGTTTGTTATATTCTTCTGGCTTCTGCTCTTTTTTTTGTATATTTTTCCATTGAATTATGCATAGTAGATGTAGATTTTTGAATTGGTGTATTATTAAAAAATAATAATCTGAAAACATTCACATATGTGTGCACATCTTGTGTGTATGCATGGGTTTCAAAAAATAAATTCTATATTACAAGAAGAACATTAGTACAATAAACTCCTGATTATCATCGGAATAGTGTGGCACGGTAAACACAGATAAGTGATTTCTATGAATAATCTGCAAAATGGCTTAAGAAGTACACAAATCAACCCCAGAATGCTTTTGAATTTTTTTTTTTATAGTTGGTAACCTGTGCATACAGTTATGGGTTCAGCATTAACATTTCTGTACTTACAAGTGTAATTGTTTTTTTTTTTTTTACAAAAATAAATACATTACATACATATTATATACATATATAATACATATTTTAACAAAAGAATTGACCAATTCTTTTGCATGTGTGTGTTATGTGTTAAAGCCTCTTTTTTTACGTTTGAAGTTTCTTAAACAACATTTTGAAATTAAAAACGGGATAATCAAGAGTTTGCTGTACATTGAATCATGGTCTATAGGTAGCTATGATTTAAAATTGTTTGATATCTAAATGAACATATTCCACTTATCTCAGTAGTGGTAGCATGTATGCTATTCAAGATGAACAGGGGTTTCATTTGTTCATTAAATATAACACTGAGTTCATTTAACGCTGACACAATACTTATTGAGAAATAAATGACAGTTTTGTTAAATCACTTCAACTTGAAATATTCGCCTTAAATACACCCTTATTTATGTAGCAACCAGCTCAACATTTATTTTAATTTGTTTATTCTTGAGCGAGAGCGGATAGTTTATTAGTTTCATGTGAATAATAGAAAAATAAAATGCTGTGAAACTTCATTGTATTACATTTAATAAGCAGACTTTTATGAAAATATTTGGAATGTGAAGTTTTCAGTTCGTTATGCATTGTATTCTAATTCACATACTTATTTAAAAGTAGATTTTTCTTAAAATTTTTTGTTGTCTAATTATGTTGTGAAAAGGTTTATATATGTATATGTCTTTCTCTTGTGTTTTTCCAATATTGCAAGTATTATGTAAAGTTTCTTTGTTCAGTTTCATACCTTTTTATTGATACTATATTGTATTTTATAGACTTTTTCACAATATTTATTTGAATTCAGAATTTTTCTTATTTTTGATTCATCATGTAATTTGAATTCTGAAACTACTAACTTATAAGTTTTTCTTTTCCTTTTTTTTTAAGAAGTGCAAAAGAAAAAGAAATTTTTGAAATAATTGATAGAAATTTTTAAATTACAACAGTTTGGAACTGAATTCTATGCATGTATGCATAATTTTTAAAATTTCATTTTTATTTTTTATATGAAAATAATAAAGATTTTTACAAAATGAGAATTTCCGCAAATTTTTGCATATTCATTCTTTTTTAAATTATATTTTTCGTCAGTCATTGAAGAAAAGCTGTTGTGCCGAGTGCTTAATTCTTACTTTTTTGAAGCATGATTGTTGGTGTAATCTTATATATGGTAACCGCTTTTATATTCAAGAAAGCATATTATTTATGAAATACTCATTAATCGTTGTTGCAAGCCTTTCACATACTTCTGTTTTTGATTTTGATATATATTTTTTAAATGTATTGTATTTAATGGTAATAAAATTGTTAAGCATTTTGTTCCAAGTCTTTCATTTGCTTTTGTTATATTATCCATGAGGAAAGAAAACAAATATAAAACATATTAGAATAGGCTATTAAGTACGATTTTGGAGGAAGTATAAGGTGGGGGAGTTTCAGTCTGTAACTGGGAAACTAGGGTAGATTTTATAACCCAGTTTTGGAAATTTCATCACAAAAGATTTGAAGGTTATTGTGGAACTTGGTTAATTTGAGCATTTTTAATGAGAATTCATTCGTAATTCGAATTTTTCTTTGGCCCTTGAATTTATTAGTAACATAATGTAAAAATATTGTTTATGATTCAAATTTATTGTTATTAATTCAAAAAACAGAAATAAAATTCTATAAACAGAATTCTATATAACTGTATCATCTTTTCATTTTTAATATGGAACTGTTAAGTACAAACTTGTGTGCTTGTCTAATTTTTTTAATGATAATTAAATTAATATAAATGTTTTATTAACTACAATACTTATCTGTTAATGGTGCATAATAAGAAGTTATTGCTATATTTCCAATAACTGCTTATGAAATGCTGGTTATTAACCGTTTACAGGCCGAATTCAAATCCAGGTTAATTTTTAATTACTTTTCTGCATATTTCTCCTCTTAATGCTTTAGTTTAAAGATATCACTCATTAAAATATGAATACAATTTTTTTTATATATGCTTTTTTTGTAATGTTCCCAAATGGTGGCCACTTCTGATTAAGCTCACTTATTACAGTAGACATACCAATGAATAACAGACTGAATGATGACAGACTGAATATTAAGGTAAAGTATTGTAAAAAATATTTTTATCACCAAACACAGATATGAATTCAATTGAAAATTTATGAATTTAAATGAACAAATTAATTAAAAATTAAAGCATTAACCTTTTAAAAACTGAAGTGTATTTCCTTCCCTGAATTATAAGAGAGTTGTTCCTTCCATTATACTTTCAGTGGAAACACAATAAAGAAATTCGTTCCTTCACTGAATAGTGATGACTGGCCAATGTCCCCAATGGGAACATGGAACTTTAATGAATTAAAGAAAATGTGTTTCTTATTTATATAATTATATTTTATATGTTATTAGTAACATGGACATTTTTAACTATGTGTACAAATTTTTAGAAATTTTGAATGGTTTTGTAATTTTTTAGGAATTGTTATGCTATGCACAAATTAAATGTAAAAAAAAAGCCAATTTTTAAGAATTTCTGTGCATTGTCCATTTTAAATCTGAAATAATTTCTACATAAAAAAAAATCAAGCTTACTTTCAATTATAATTAACAATTTTTTCAAAACAGTATGAACGATATTTTATTTTTAAACGAATTTTCAATTTGATGTTCCCAATTGGGAACATTTGCCAGTAAACTGTTAACTGCACCTCTCCACCCATTGACGACATTCAATAACTTTTTATGACACTTCTCTTCTTATATCTTTGTTTTGTTTCATTTCAATTACTTCAGAACCAGTTACTATTTTCAATTATTATATGAAAGTAGTATTCCATGACATTAACCACTTAAACTAAATTCTATCTGCCTCTTGGAGATGGGAAGCCGTTAAATATTAAAATTAATCTTTACAGTCATTTATAGTTTTAAAATTAAAATTGAGTGCAACAGTTTCTATAGTTATAGACCTTGAGAATTGATTGAACAAGAGAAAACTTTTTCTGCCCTTCCGCAAGATATTGTAACGAAATTGTCTTGTGGGTGTACGTGAATGCAGTCCAATAAGCAGGATCAAAAAAATAAAGCTCTTTATTTTACAAATACTCTAAGAAAAGAAACGTAGCACAAGCGTTAAAACAGCACTCGTAAAAATTCACAACAGAGATTACCAATAAATCTCAAAACAGCGCTCAAAGGTTTCTTATCAGTTCACCAGCTTGCTTGCTGATCAAATTCCAATTGACTCTTCTTGGTTTGAGAGCTTGCTTTTATACTTTTTCAACAGGAAGTGACTTCTTTACATAGGAAGTGACGTAATCTTCAGAAAGTTCATGAAGCCAGTAGAAATAGGTTGAAAGTTCGAGGTCCTTCTAGAAAATTCCTTGTCGCCAAAGTCACCGCCAAGTCGCAAAGACTAGCATCTCAGGGAAACAACTTTATAGCTTTGTAACAATATGAACTGAAGTGCCGAAAGTATGGGATACCTCCAAATATTGTGTGAAACTTCCTTTTTCCTGGCGAAGTGCAGCAACATGACGTGGCATTGACTCAACAAGACATGAGAAGTCCAGTTGTCATAGCTTACATTTTACAGAGAAGATTTGATCGCGAGGGGACTGACGAGAAAGTGATGACGAAAATTATTTGGGTTGACCCCATTTCACAGGAAGCTGATAATGATTTGTAACTTTTATCAATGGTTTGTTTCTTGTACGCTATACTTGTATATATTTTGGTAAAAATGGCATGAATATTCGGGAAGTTATAAAGGCTTTCTTAAAAAATCCCAAATTTTTCCGCATGTGTTTTGCTTATAATATACAGAGTTTTCAATTAAATTAAACGAAGCTTACAGAATGTGTGACAATATGTTAGCGAAGCACTGTATTAAATTTTGTAATTAATAATTTAAATATAAAAGGAAATTTGAATATGTCTAGTAAAGAATTTTTTACTGCTACAGATTCTCCGTAGTTACTACAGATTTTATCGAAAATTTCCACAAACTACGGACAATATTAAAATTTCTACAGAAACGAGTTTGTCCCCTCCCCCTTGTGCGTTGTCGTTTTAGTTGTATTCCTTGATGACATGACGATCCAGGTGTTTCCCTAAATTTCATGCTTTTGAAAATTGTCATATAATTATTTCTAATTCTTCTAATAAAAGTGGTATATATATATATTTCTTGTGTTATTTCTTCATATCAGATATTTTTCTTAAAAATAGAAATTTTTTATTACTTAAAATATAATTAAATATATTAATGATGATAAATTCAAAATTTTGCCATAAGTCTGTTTCCGTATGTGTGCGCGCACGTGTCTACCACCTTTGTAGACCTTCTGCTATGGACGGCTACCTTTCCAATGTCCGTATGTATGCGTATGTGAAAAACATAATATAATTTTTCTTATATAATTTGAAGCCAGATGCATAGAGCAGCTTATATAAAAATTCCAGTCGAATACTGTTAAGATTCAGAAAGATATCAGCACTGCAGCGAGTAGAAGTTCTGTTGGTCTCTGAGACAGGAGTGTGAAACTCAAGTGCTAACACGAGCCAAATAAACAAGATCTAAGTTCATGTGGGCCCCAAAAAACATGGTTTTCTTTCGAAATATACTGTATAAGAAAGAATAAGAACTGTAAAGTTAATGTTTTCTTCCTGACACTTGGCATCTCTTTGCTAAAATTTTCCCTATTTCGTAGGATATCTTGTCCGCAGTGGTTACTTTAAAAGTTGATTCAAACTGAATATCAGTAATTTTTGGAGACTTCTGACTTACAGGAGACTAATTTCCTTTCAAAAGGGAAAATAATTGCTGGCACAAATTACTAATGCGTAATTAGGAGTTTCAAAAATTAAGCTATGAAATTTTTATTAAAAATTATGTTTGCTGGGCCGCAAAAATATTCGCTGTGGCCCGCGATTGGACACCCTTCTCTAAGAGAAACAAAATGATGAGGTTTTCCCCACAAACTAAATATTTTTTAAACTTAATTTTCGAATAGTAATCTTCGAACTGCAACTTAAATAGTATATTTTATTTTTAGTTATGTATGGTATTCAGCATATCCTACCATTATAAAATTCAGTAAAACTATTCGAAAATTTAAGTTTAAAAATTATCATTTTTTGGATAAACCCTCATCATTTTGTTTATCTTAGACATCAAGAGAAATTGTCCTCGCTGCAATGCCGATGTCTTTCTAAATCTTAACGGTATTCAACTGGAATTTTTAAATGAGCTGTCCTATATATCTGACCTCCAATTTATATAAGAAAAATTATACTATGATCTGCACATGCGTAGTAAAAAATTATTTACTAGAAATATTCATATTTCCTCTTATATTTAAATAAATTAATTTCAAATTTTAATACAGTGCTTCGCTAACATATTGTCACGCATTCTGTAAATTTTGTCTAATTTGGTTGAAAACTCTGTATATTATAGGCAAAACACATGCGGAAAAATTTGGGATTTTTTAAAGATTTTGTTGCTTATTTGGTTTAGAAAAGACAGGAAACTTGCTTTCCCCTTCTCTCTTACACACACATTCTGGGGGACCATACTGTTTTATGCATAAGGCGCCCTGAAGAAGACTGGATAAAGAATGTCGAATCTTTAATAATAAATTTTTAATTTACTCTGCTGAAGAGAAGTTGATATATTTCCTGCTTGTTGGGGAAGCTATTACATGATCGGTTTTTCATCGAAAACTGAACTAGTGTTGGGAAAAACCTACCGGTTTTAACCGAAAACCCGTTTTTTTTCGGTTAACCGGGTTTTTTTCGGTTATTTTCTTTTTGTCCCGGTTATATTTTTAAAATCCAGTAAACGGGTAAAAAGACCAGATCGGAAGATAGGTTAGATTAGACAAAAATTAACCAAGTTATGAAGCTTTGAATTTCATCGTCTTAGGCGAATCAACGACAACCGTTTCCTCGAGGCGTCTGTTGGTTGACGGATTACTGAGAGTCTTTATGAGAAGATAAATATAAGCCAATGGATTGATTTCCTATAAAAACATTATTAATAAAAAAAATTTGTGGATAAACGGCGTTTGTTTTTATTTAAAAAAAACCCGAAAACCGGTTATTTTCGTAACAACCACCATCCCTAAACTGAACGTATATTTAAATTTGGCCGCTTGAGGTTTCTACAGTTAGTAGGCGGGGCAACATGCTTACGCAATAGGCCTACTTTTCATCGGGAAAGCTGACATCTTGGTCTTATAACCCAGATAGCAATTTTAGTTTGCAGCAATCTTGCTCTGCAAAATCTGCAAGCTTGCAGCACGTTAACGTCAGCTTCGAAGTCACCACGCGACGAACTTGCAGCAAGCTTGTCACGTCAAACTCATTGCAAACTATAGCAAAAACAGAGCACGAACACAACCTCGGATTAGAACTCGCGACCTCCCACTTCCAAATCTAATGCTCTAAACCACTCAGCCAGCTAGACTGCTTGAGGAGAAGATAGATTGTGCTAATAGATCGCGCATACGATTTATTTTAAACTCTTTTCTTGATTTCATTAATTTTTTAAATTTTGTATCTAGAACATGATTTGAAGTCAAAGAGAGAGCGATTTTCTCTAATAACTACGTTTTGTTAGTAGAATAAATTGTGAAATTAGGTTTCAAAAGTAATTACTTTTAAAATGGTACAAAATGTAAGTTATTATTTTTCAACAAACATTGACTGTTTTTTAGGTTTAATTTTGTTTATAAACGTTAAAATTTCAACGTTAAGAAAAAGGCGATATAGTTTTCTTTAAAGTGCGAGTTCTATATTTAGTAAAAAGATGGAAAATGTTTCAAAATTTTTTTTATAAAAAAAGTTAGTTTTTTCACCAATTATCAATGATTTATTGAATTAATAAAAAGAAGGACGGTCTAGGAGATGCTATTAAAAATGGGATGTTTTTTAAAACAGAGACAAAGATAATTATCTCTTTGTGCTATCATCTTTGCATCAAGCTTGTTTTGCAAACTCACAGCAAGCTTACATTGCAAGGAGGAGTGGCGCTAGTTGTCACGGCGAACTTGTGGCAAACTGGTTTTGCAAGCGAGGGTGGCGATTCTGCATTGTTAGTTTGCCGCAAGTTCTCTTCAAGCTTGACGCGTCAAATTCGCCATGACAAGGTAATATCAAGTAAAAATCAAACTTGCTGCAAACATATACGTGCTATCTGGGATACAACTTTTGATTATGTCTTCGGTAAACACTTTATTTATTGAAAACTCTGAAATTACACTATTTTCAGATATTGTTTAGCAACGGATTCGGAAACCCTCCGCGCTTTTGCGCGTGCGCTGGGAGGAGTTATTTTCATCAAAATAGGGGGAAAGTGAAGAATGGAAGGATGATATTTACATTTTACTGAGCGTTATCTAACAAAGAACTCTGGAAATGCTCTCATATGACTCATTGCCTGACACCCCTTTCCGGTGAAAACTTGTCCAAAAGTGGTAGTCTCGGAATCCATTGCTGAATAGTACCTCTGGTCGTGCAAAAGAGATTCATAGCGTATACCATTGATGGTACAGGGAACAGGATCCTCAGGACCTGTCTCTCCGAAAAAGAATGGCCCTACGATAAATGATGCCGTAAACCCGCACCATACAGTTACTTTTACTGATTGATTTCCGAAAGGATTTTCCGTTGCCCATATTCTGCAATTCTTAGTGTTGACATATTCATGGATATGGAAATGAGCTTCAACTGTCCAAAAAATGTTCAATCATTTCTTATTTTGCATATTCTGGCGTGTAAACCGCTATCTATTGCTACAATTTTAAACTATTTTTTTCTTCTGCCATACGTTTTGCCTCTTCGAGCATACTCAGGTCAACTTTCAAGTCATTCTGACCAGTGGTTCTTTTCTACAGCTTTCTGAAAGTTGAACTTGAATTATAATCACCCTGTACTTAATGTTCGAAGATTGAAGAATACAATACAGACACTTATCTTAAATAAGTTACACATGAACATTATTCGCAACACTTAATTTACTGATTAATACAAGACATAAGTTAACAACATTTTTAATAAATGTAATTCAGGAACTTATACATCCCACATTTATTTAATTTATTAGGAGATGGGATAATCTTACATATTTCATAATCATCATACGAAAGAAAAATGCTTTTTCCTGTTAGTCATTTCCAACATATTTGACCCATAAAAATGAAAATAACTTTTATCATTCACATTTTTAATAACTTTCACAGGATATTTCTGATCATTACACAAAATTAATACATAGTCGTTTGATACTATTGTAACGCAAGAAAATTGCATCATACAACAGCTCAGCTGGATGCAAAATCACGTATAGGTGTATAGCTGGTGAATGTAGAAAGATTGAATGTCATGTAGGAATACATTGTTGTTCCATTCTGAAAGTAATGTTGTTTCTTTATATGAATCACAGAACGAGAACAGTAATCACGTGGATGGAAATCGAGGCCTGTCCATGGTAGCGAGAAAAATGCTGAGACATCTTTCTGAACATAGGATCAAAAAACTGAATTCAAAAATAGCTACATTCCAAAATAGTGGTTTGAAATGAACAGAAAAATTGAAATTTAAAAATGTTCTGGCAAAACTTACACAAGAAAAAGTTAGACTACCAACTAACTATATCTGTGAAAGATTTATTTAATGGCCTGAAGATCATGATGATCGAGTTGAAGAAGATACGGCGTTTTTCGTTAGATGTAAATGTCGAAGTCGTTGATTGAAAAACATGATTTGAAAATTGTGATCTCAACGAAACGATTACTTCGACTAGTAAATAAAGTAAGGAGTTCAAACGGACACGACTTATAAATTCATTTGGCAGGGGTATGCTGTCTGATGGACAGACATGAACCAGATATTCCATCCATTCGCAATAGCAATATGCAACAATGAAACAGAGTCAGATATTGCATTCACTTTTAATTGTGTGAAAGATTGATGCTATAAAAATAAACGAAATGAGTGGAATCGGAAAATTTTATGGGCTGATGCCAGCAGTGTAATAACTAACGGCTTCAAAGCTGTTTTTGGACTTCCCTTTCGACGATTATTATGCTATTTCCTTGTAGTAAAAAATATTGATGGCAAACTGCGTGGCATTAAAGGCAAAGAAGAAATAATAAATTATATTGACTGTCTTCATTTATGCCTCGATAACGATAACTTTAACATAGTTAGTGTATTATGTTTCAAGAAATGGAGGGAAAAAATTATGTGAATATCACAAAATTCTCAGAATACTTTAAATTGGCATGGATTACCAGTAATCGTTATTGGTTGGATATTTCAAATGGACCTCTTTTGATGAATATAAAACTGAATACAAACCATTTTACATTAAACACCAGTATTTCACAAAGGTTTGTACAAAAGCATATGAGCGGACAAAATGGACCTTATTCATGTGTCGTCACATCCTCCGCCACGTGACCTGCCGGAGGCAGCCATTGGTCAGTCTTAAACAGCTGACTCAGAACTGCTTTTATTTCTGAGTCGCTTATAGGCCGATCGTTTTGTTTATTCCTCCACAGCTGTTTTTTTATACTCTCCAACCCAAAGGGTGCATAAGGTCCATTAGGAGTCAAAACTTTTAAAAAAGGAAACCAATCTGTGTTTTATTTACCATCTTCACAGGTGAAGCGGAACATAAATGCAGAAGTGGTCCGATCACATGAAATTGCATATTTCAAATGGA